>JASDQU010011148.1:194984-207393 GCA_032191745.1 Picea mariana | reverse complement strand
TTTGACATCCCTCAATCCCAAAACAAGAGCCTCATATTCTATCACATTGTTTGTTGTTTCAAATTCAAGTTTGTAAGACAAGTATATGGTCTCTTGGATGGGATAAATGAAGACTACCCCAACACCAACATTATCCAAACAAAGGTATTGGGAGGAGAGTCTTCACAAGAAGTGATGGGATGCTTTTCGATTTCAATAGGTCTTTGAAGAGAATCACTGAGTTGTAACATACTGGTTCCTAAATCAATGCCTATTGAAAAAATGGGGTGGTTGGTCGGATTTTCTTCATCACTGATAATGTAAGCAAGTTGTGATTCCATATAAATCCTTCTATGTTCCCCCCCAAACATAGGAATAGTGGCATATTAAACATCCATCTGCAAATTCCCCCCCAATCTTTTGATCCAATATCTAAACAAGATCATTCCAATGTTAGGGGGGACATCATCCACCACAATATCCATGACGACACTTTTCATTGGCAATTGGAACAGAGAAACAACTAGGTCCTTGATAACCCCAAGACACTTCACCTTCCAGGAATCAAATAAGTACAAGTCATGGTAGGTTTTTGTAACCTCYAACCTAAKCTCATCCATGACAGTCTTAGGAATGAGATTATGACATGACCCTGAATCCATCAAATAGTTGTGCAAMACTTTATCATGAATTTTCAATGATGTATAGAAAGGAGGGGAGGAATCATTCCTATCCTCTACCAAAGGCCCTAGTATGACAGCTGGTTTTTCATCTTGGAGGTTGACTGAGTTTGTGGGATGAGATGAATTTCTAGGCTGCAACATTTTGGAAAGGTACCTTTTGAAATTCTCATTCTTAACTAGGTCCAAGAAAGGTACATGGATTTTAATCTTTTGAATCTCATTCTCGAAGCTAAAAGAGGAGGGACGCTTTAGAATCTCCTTAACTTTTGGGATAGGAATATTAACCACTGGCTGGGAATTTTGTGCCTCTTTTTCTTTGTTTCTAGCTACCACACTCTTAACAGGATTCATTGTTCTAGTAGGCTGATCAGGAATGCCAGGCTATCCATCTTTCTTCTTGGACCTTAGGTTGTATCTATTTGGATTTCTACAAGTCCTTTCCCCTTTACTCAGCTCATTTACTTGGTTTTCCATGAGAGACTCTTTATATGCATATTGGGTTAAATGAGGATGTGAAGAGGTGTCACCTAGACAATGGATTTTACGACATGCATCTTCTCCCTCCCCTTCTTCATTAGTAACAAGGTTATTTTGGAGAGGGGCTTGGATTTTTTTATCGTTACTATCCCTATTTATTTTATCTCTTTGGATTACTTGAGGGGCATTATTGGGTCTTCTAAAATTACCCCTATTATCAGCATTATGGGGGTTCCTATATCTCTTCCTTCCTTCAAATTTCAATTTCTCATTTTTTGTAGAAAGTGATTTTACCATTTTTGTCAAATAATCAACTTGAGGGTAGGAAGCAGAAGATTCAAAGGTTGAAGTTTCATACCTACATCTTCTTTTTTCTCTATCATATTTACTCCTAAGCTTGTCAACTGCCAATATATTAGACTCTACTTTAGGGGCTGCATCTTGCATATGAGCTAAAGAGGTAGCTCTTCTTTCTCTCAATAGGAGGAAAAACTCAGGGTCAAAAGAATTGGCATAAGTAATCTTGACAGAGGTTTCTGTAGGATTTATTTTAGTGAGAATATTATTGTACATCTTGTTAAACCTCTTCGCGAAGTCTGAAACAGATTCCCCCTCTTTCCTCTTAAGTGACCCAAATTTTGTAATATAATAAAAAAAATCTTTTTTATCCCCCCAATGTCCTAAGAATGAATCATCCAGAGCCTCAATCCCATCAATAGATCCAATATTTAATCCCCTAAACCATTTCCTAGCCTCACCATCAAGGCTTTGTACAAAAATTTTGATCCACACATCTTCATTTTCAATGATCTGATTTTCTACATAACTATAAAAAGATGAAAGGTGTTCTTCTGCAGTTATGTCTTCCTCCCCTATGAACTTGGGCATGTACTTAAGGTATTCTCTAGCTGGGAGAGAATTCGTATACTGAGGTAAAACAAGAGGGGCATATCTAGAAGCCACTATGGCATACATTATGCTTCTAGGAGGATTAGCACCTTCCATTGGGATGCGAATTGTAGGAGAACCAGGGGGAGATGGATTTTGAACAGGTAGGATTGGAGTTGTGTTTCTAGGGGGAAGGGGTTGAGTGTTGGAGGAGAATGGTATAGGGTTCAAAGGAAAATAATTCCCCCTCTCTTTAGATACAACAACTTTGACATGAGGAGGAGTAGGAAAAACCAAAGTGGGAAAATGTTCTAAGCTCCTGGGTCTAAACCACTTTACAATATCAGGGGAAACATGGGTGTCAAAACTTTCTCCTTCTAAATGAAAACCAAAATGGGGGGAATTCAATAGGAAATATTTCAATATATAAACTTCTGGGAACTCCAATAGATGGTATAAAAGGAGAATTAGATGCAGCGATTGGAGTTTTAAAAGAAGAATCATTTAAATTACTAGAATAACATGGTACAATAGTTGAAATCCCTTCTTTAGAGGTATTTCCTTTCTTGATAATATTTTTCAGGTCATCTTCAGGTGTTTCCAGAGGCATCTGTGGAGTAGACCTCGTGTGTCTACCTTTGGGATCCACAACTGAAACATTGGAGTCGCCATGTTGAAGTCGCAATCTTCAAGGTATTGATTTCTGATGTAACTTTAGAATCATAATTTTTGTCGTTCAATCCCGGGGAAATGTCTTCAATTTGTTCCCCGAAAACGATGCCAAGAATTTTAGCACTGAGATTCACCCTCAGATTCTAGGATGATAATACCAGTACCCATCAAAATGTTTGTGGAGGTAGGTTTTATGAATGGGGTTTAAATGGACAAAGCTCAATAAAAGAAAGTTTTAACACAGAAAATGGACAAGAAATGCATAAGGAAGTGAGTTCCTCATTAACTTTAGTCAATGGTTTAAGTTTAAAGGTGAGTAGAAGGAAGACTTAGTGATAAAGGTGGACAAGTATACCATGAGGATCCATCTTTCAAGTAGCTTGGTGAAGAAAAACTCAAGCACAAGAGAACTCTCGAACTCAAGTTTTAGACACTAAAATATGTCACAACAACATAATAATCAAACCTCCATTACCATGCGACTACCACAACCCGTCTGGATCCTCCATGCACGAGCATTTCAACATGAGGGGAAATAAGATAACACAAGGAAAGTATTGGAATAGGTCACAACATCATTATAATCACACCTAAATTACAATACAACCACAAACCTCATCTGGATCCTCCATGCATGAGTGTTTCAACACAGTTTAAACAAACAGATGAAAAAAATTGACTTTTATTAATGTGAAAGTATCAAGTCACATACATAACCAGAGAACAACTCTGATATCAAAATATTACAAAATAGGGAGGTTTTCTCAACCATCGATGACCTTAACAAAATATAGAACTAATATATTTATAATCGGCTCAGTTCACCACTGTCAGGGATGTGTTCTAGCCATCCCATTCAAAGTTTTACGTTTGTGCATGCTTTTCTCATACTGTGCATGTTTCCTCCTGTCAGACATAAGCTTGTCTTAGTATGGGCCTGCAAGTAGAAGTCGTCCATTGTTTTACCTTGGGATGACATTTCTTTCTCCTTATCCATAATATCCATGCTTTCTATTTATGGACTGAGCTGAGGTTTCAAGTATTGGTCCCTTCTCATTAACTAAATCCTTCTCTGGATAGGAGTGTAGCATGATGACTATTGGGCGGTTACCTCTCACTATTGGATAAGGCATCATATGTGCACGTGATTTGAGGGCCGCGGGAAGCAGTTTAGGCCCACACCACTTCCAGGCCTGAAATGCACCCTCGTACGCCACGTAGTCTCCCCGCAAAACGATGGTTAGGATTTCGGCTCGCTCAAGGCCTTTTATCATCTGAGCATGTTGTGGCCCCAAAATGATCTGAGGTCATTAATCTGAATGGGACCAAAGATATGGGCTCGCCGGTTACTTTAGCGCCCCTGCCAAATATTTTATCCACCTGCCAACATTGGAATCCTTCCAAATGCACTTGGAGATAGCACTACATCGAACTGCACATAGGAGGGGAATCTTCGTTGTTGTAAACTTCACCTACCTGCTCACATGCGTCCATTGTTTTCACTCGCGACTATGGAAAAATTTATGTGATAACAATTTCATTAAAAGATAATGTAATTTTGTGTCACCATTAATAATTTTAGTCGATGGAGTTACCAGAGGATGCACGGATGGAATTAGGGATTGGGTAGTAGTTTAAAAAATGTCAATATATTGTCCCTTTACACTCATAGGGGCCTCACCTTACATATCAATATATTATTGGTTCATTCATAAAAATGGGTTTCAAAATGTGAAAAACAGAGTCAATATATTATAGGTATTAGGGAGAGGTGGAGGGGGATGTGGGCACATGGTGGTTTATAGGACTTGGGGGGTATAAAAGGTGGTATCTAGTAAAAATAGGTCATATCTAATAAAAATATGTCTTTTTTTATTGGAAATGTATGTCGGTATGGGGGTTCAATAAAATGATTTATGGAGGTGTTTATCAATATCTAGTCAAATTAGAGGTACTCTTTAATATCCCATGAATGCACATTCTATGCCATAACTTCAGTGAATGGCAGCCCTGTGTTTAGAATATGTTATATATGTATTCACAATCTCCTACGCTTTCCTCATTCTATCATGTGGACTTGAGGAAAAATAATGTGAAAATGTATGTTATATTTGAAAACTTCCTGCCCCTTTAATTATGATCAATCATGCCCAAGGAAACATAATTTAATATTAAATTATTTGGAATTCCTTATTTAATCTAAGCATTTTCCAAATTTGACCTTTTTCTACAACTCATAATAAAGGTAAGGGAAATCAACATTTTTGCTTTAAAATTTGGAAAGAATCACTTTGGATTGACAAAATTGTAGATATCAATGATTAACATTTCGAAATTAGGTTTCCATAAGGGTATTTGAGAGAGATGAATCAATTTTTTCGTTAAAAACAATGATTTCAACAATCAAAAATTTGAATTTCAATAAAGATTTTGTCACCATTTTTTGTTGATGTCTAACCATAAAATGTAGGAATCATAGAACACTTATCCTTCTTTTTTCATAGTCTAAACATTCGATAAATTAGACGATTTCTAGTCACTCAAAATAAATGTAAGGAAAATTAACATTTTTTATTTGAAATTTGCCCAAATTGTTTTTGGCTTGATGGATTTAGAGAAATCAATTATTAACATTTCAAAATTAGGTTGTAATAAGGGCATTTGAGGATGTTGAATCCATTTTTTTATTAAAACAACGATATCAACAATCCAAAGTTGCAATTTCAACAAAGATTTTATCACTAGATTGTGTTCGTGACAAGCCAAAAAAATTCAATATAACAAAATGTTTAGTTTTCTTATTTTTTAATTTTCTATTCTAAAAGTTATATGAATATGACTTTTTCCAATCACTAAAAATAAAGGCATTGGAAACCAACATTTTTTGTTTGCAATTTTTCAAGAATCATTTTGAATTGATGGAATTGCATATATCAATCATTAACATTGCAAAATCATGGCAAAGTATGGGTATTTGAGGGTGGTGAATTCATTTCCACATTAAAACAACAATTTCCACAATCCAAAATTGCAATTTAAGCAAATGTTTTGTTACTAGAATCTGGTGAAGTCATAAAATATTTACGCTTTCCATAGTCTAAATATTTTCTGAATTTGACCTCTGTTTTCCATTCAAGATAAGGGCAAGGGAAATCAACTTTTTTTGTTTGAAATCTAGGAAAAATAATTTTGGATTAATGGAATTGAAGATATCAATCATTAACATTGCAAAGTTAGGTTGTACTAGAGGATTTCAAGAGTGCTAAATCAATTCTAACTTTAAACTCAATGATTTCAACAATCCATAATTGCAATTTCAATAAAGATTTTATGATTAGATTTATGTGACTACGAACCAAAAAAATTCAAAATCATAGAACATTTATCCTTGTTCTATTTGAATCTCATAATCTAAACATTCTACAAATTTTGGATTCATGGAAATGAAAATATCAATAATTAACATTGCAAAATCAGATTGTGGTAGGGGTATTTGAGGGTGTCAAATCCATTTCTACTTTATAAACAACATTTCAACAAATACAAGATTGCAAATTCAAAAAATAATTTATGACTAGATTCGAGGATAACAAAGAAGGAAAATTCTAAAAATAAAAAAGCATTTATCCTTCTTCCTTTAAAAAAAAAAGATGGGTTTTACCAAGCTTAGGGGATAAAAAATAATTAGAGTAAATCATATACTTCTCATCATTTTCATTAAAATTTGACTGTCCAAATAAAATGTGTTTTTTTCAAAAAAAACAATGGATTTTTATAATTTTGTTTCTCACTTTCTTTTGAGATTTACAAGATTTATTGGAAAAAAGAAAAATGTTCTAGAAATGAGTTTTTTATAATTTTGTTTTAAGTAACCAGATTTAAGTTTTTTATAATTTTGTTTTAAGTAACAAGGTTTAATGGATAAGTAATGAAATAGATTAAATATTTTTAAAATTTTCATTTATATAATTGAACAAGGTAGAAGTGAATGTATGAAAATTATTATGTGTTTAGTAAGTTATGAGGTCAGTGAATTAACGTTTTATATTATTAGTAGGGTACATTAAACATAAATGATATTAATTCTCAACCTCCTTTATATCACAAATTTTACAATTTTTTTATCTCATGATGTTTTAGGTTTATTTCGATGATCATATCAAGATAATTAGCATTGATGTTGAATTTAACAACATACATTTTGTTATCTAAGTTTAGAAATTTGGAAATGTAATTTTAACCCACAAGATTGGATTAATTAAATCATTGTAGTATTTAGTTTTCATTAAAAGTTGAGTTGTCACTTCAAATCTTATATTTAAATTTTGTAGACATAACGTATTCAATATTTATAAATAAATATGATTACCAACTTTTATGTTTCAATAGTTAAGTCAAAATTTTGAATCCCTAACTTCATCTCTCTTGATCCTAAGATGTCAACTACTTATACTAAAATAAATAACAAAAAAAATATGGTTGTTACTAATAAAAAAAAATAAAAAGATGAAAATCATTACTAAAAGTAAACAACTAATATTTATATTATACTAAAATAAATAACAAAAAAAATAAAAATATGATTACTAAAAGAAATAAAAAGATGAATATCATTACTAAAAGTGAGCAACTAATATTTATATTATATATAAGCATGATTTAAGAATCTCTTGATCTTATAATGTCTACTACTTATACTAAAAAAAATAAAAAATAAATATAATTACTAAAAAATAAAAAGATAAATATCATTACTAAAAGTGAGCAACTAATATTTATATTATATGTAAGCATGACTTAAGAATCTAAAAAATAAATTTAAATCCAATTAAAAAGAAATGAATTAAAAATCTCTTGATCTTATGATGTCTACTACTTATATTAAAAAAATAAATATCATTACTAAAAAAATAAAAAAGTGGATATCATTATTAAAAGTGAACAACTAATATCTATATTATATAAGCATGACTTAAAAATCCACAAAAATAAATTTGAATCCAATTAAAAAGAAATGAATTCAATTAGAAGAAATGATACATACCCAAATTTCATAACCATACAAGAAAATACTTAGAATACCAAAATATTGAATATGATTTGTTTGGTTAAAACCGAATCCCATAATTCAACATTTCTATATATATATATATATATATATATATATATATATATTCAACATCACACTTAACTTTCCAAATGCGAATAATTTTGTTCTCGATATCGTGATTCTAATTTAAATATCCATAACACCTACAAGTTTGTGAAATCGGAACTTTTTATAACTGCTATCACAATACAAAAGTGAAAGATATTTTTTTTTCTGATTTAATTATTATAATATTAATTTTAAAGTAAAAGATAAAAAAAAAAATTGATTTAATTATTATAATATTAATTTTATCAATATTAATATAAAAGTTAGTGAATGCTGAGTTAGTTGGGATAATTTTAAAGATGAAAATGTAGAAATCTGGATGGATTTTACTAGTTTTTAATATGCAAACTATAAAATATTTAGAAATATTTTTGTAAAAATGTTATAATTTTTAACGATTTTATATAGTTTTTATAAAATTTGGGCTACTTTTAAGGTAAAATAATTTTATTCTATAGAATTTGAAGAATCACTTTTAAAAAAAATAAAAATTGAAAAATCTTTATTTAAAAAAAAACATAAAAAATTAACTATAGATGAAATTTAACCCCTAAAAGTTTCCCTCATTATCATCAATAATTTTCACAACCTTAATACCAAGACACTCTACTCAATTTTTTTTTAAATAAAAAAAAAAAAAAATTACTCTACAACCATTCCATTGACTTTAATTGCATCGTGAATATTGAGAAGAAATATTCATCTTGTGACATTTCTCCATTGTTCCTTCGACAGAGATTGAAATTGGATCGATCCAATTTTTTTTTTTTTGATCATATATCGGAAGAATAAATTGGCTCAAAGTCCAAGTCTACAAGAATTTGCCTATTGTGATATATTGTTTCTATCTAATAAATCATTTATTCTTTTTGAAATATATCGAGTAGACTTGTGATGTTTTCTGATATTCAAGTATTTTTATCCATGGTGAGAGATTATTATTATGGTAAATATTTTTACAATTTTATTGTTTTTTTCTGATAATTACTTAAACATCATTATGTTTATCATAAAAATTTTGTGATTTTAGCTCTTTTTCTAGCCATTTGGATAATTTAAGATAGTTAATTAAATAACGGAGTGAAACATAGAACTTCAAGAAAAAGAAGCGGTACTCAAACCATAGCAGCAAACCAAACCTCACAAAGTCGAAGGAACATATATTTTTAAGAGTGAATACCCTCCATCAACAACGACATACGGGTCGTGTCAATATGTGCCTTAGTATCTGAACAAAGAATGGAAGAAACAACTTCAGAAAAGACAAGAAGTACTTATATGTTTATCTTTAATTTTAAATTTAGACAAGAAGTACTTATATGTTTATCATTAACTTTAAATTTATCTAGTAAAATAAGTGAGTACATTACTTATATATTTAAATGAGAGCACACTTTATATGTGATATACTTAATATAATCTAATTCTAAAATTCTTATAAATATGGAATATATTAATCCATTATTTTCATGAATAATTGAATAATACATTTGATTATTTTCATGAATAATTTATATATTTAAATGAGAGCACACTTTATATGTGATATACTTAATATAATATAATTCTAAAATTCTTATAAATATGGAATATATTAATCCATTATTTTCATGAATAATTGAATAATATATTTGATTATTTTCATGAATAATTGAATAATACATTTGATTTAAGTAGAATTTTCTTTTTGTACAATTTTACATGGTTTTATAGAAAGTTAAAGCTCAAATATCTTAAAAAAAAATGGTGGAGTGGTGGAGTCAAGTAAATGTAATCCTTAGTAAATGTAATATGAGTGTAGAGTGAAGTAATGTTTTTTTAAAGTATATAGTAGATTATTTGTCTATATTTTGTGTATCTTTAGAAATGTTAAAATTTTGGATGGTTTTCTTGTTTATTTGGGGAAACTTTATTGTAGGATGCACTTTTGACATGACCATCTCACTTGATAGGTATTAGCTAATGCCTATTATAAATTTATTTCGTGTATGGTTAGATATTCCCAACTTTTATAGGGTTCTTTTGTATATTTGAGACAATTATTTTGTGGGCTTGTTTTTTATCATGACAATCTTGGTCCTTTGTGTGGTTGATAGGTGGCCAACACCTATTCAAATTTCATTGGTGTAACCATATTGGTCCTCTGTGTGGTTAATAGGTAGCCAATTCCTACTCAAAGTTCATTCCTGTAGAAGATAATAGTTCAGATCATGGTCTCCTCTCTGCATTTTGTTGTGAGGGACAACCCTCTTGTTACATACTCTTCATTATGGCCTCTTTCAATGTGTCATTATCATCTTACTGTGCATTAGTAGCCTATTAAAATCTGCCAACTCTCTCAACATTGCATCATATCCAAGAGATTTGATCTATAGAATAATACTAAACTTTCCATGTTGTTTTATAAGAAGCATACTTAATGAAGTCATCCCCATAATTTCTTGCTAAATGGGTTTGAAAATTTTCAACACTTTCACTTTATGAGTTTGTTGGCTAACATTTATATCCCATCAGGTACTCTTCCTTTGTACCATCTTTATATTTTATCTATGTTCTGCACACACAATCTCTTCTATACATAGAAATTGTGATTTATGTTTGTTGCATTCAAATTGTACTCGACTCTTTTAGATCTAAAGTGTTTGGGTGCCTGTGAAGGTTATGTGTTTTTTTTCTCTCAAATTAGAGCTTTGAGATCACAATTTTGGTGAACCTTACAACTTCTTAAATAGGTCAAGATTATGGAAGAGTCTTTCTATTATGTGAGTCTTCAAGATGCTTACCTCGCACTTTCCTCCATGTCCTCATTGTTGATTTTCTCTCTTCATCTTTTATTGTCAAAAGTTTTGTTACAATTTCTATCAATACAACAACGTTCTACTCCTGTGAAGTAAACCCCCCTCAAATAGAACATATTTTGATATCTTCCTTAAATTATTCTTCACTTTATGTCATTATGATTTGTTGATATATAGTTTTTCATAAACATTAGAACCAATAACTCTCCACTCTTTTAGTATCCATAAGGAGTGTTTACAATATAGATTCTTTATCATGTGTTTTTGAAATTGGACTATGATACTAATATGATTCCTAAACTATATAAGGTATTTTTAAATAGTTTCTATCAATAAATTTTAGATTACGATTTTTTTATTACTGTATAATAATACAATTTTTTTATTACTGTATAATAATGTAGATATTCTCATTCATATTTATTTGTTCAAAAATAACAAAATTTCAACGAATAAAACCTTAAACACCATAATTTTGATGTATGCATAAATTTTGTGTTAGAGAAAACCACTTTGAAAAAAAATTAACCAATGTAAAGAATTCATATATGCTTTATTCATTTAATACAATTTTTTTTTATTACTGTATAATGTATAATAATGTAGATATGCTCCCTCATTTTATTTTTTTAAATAACAAAACTCTAACCAACAAAACCTTAAACACCATAATTTTGATGCATGCATAAATTTTATGTTAGAGAAAACCACTTTGAAAAAAAATTAACCAATGAGAAGAATTCATATATGCTTTATTCATTTAACTATGTGCATGACTTTGTTGGTATTTGAATTTTATGAGTGCTTTATTATTTTGACCTTTGTACTATGTTGGTAGTGTTTGAAGTCCTCTGCAGATAGGTTTGCTTGTGCCATTTTCACCTAGGAGGACTGCTAGTGTATTGTTGATACTCCATTGTACTTTCTTCTATTCTCAACTTTGTTTTGGGATGATTGTTGTAACGAACTGCCTCGTTACGACAACTACTCTAGTGCCAGGTGCAAATTTTTTTTGAAGTGTGTGTGTGCGCATATATGAGTAAACAACCAGGACGAACATCAGAACACGACCAAGACGCACGATACATAACCACATGCATAACTGAAGATCTCACGACAAGTGAAACTGACTGCTAAAATACGACTGACCTCCCGCCCGTCCTACCCTGCAAGGTTAGGACCTCCAAGAAACAGAGTCAACGCTCAAGCCCGGTTTCCCATCGTCTTTAACCATTTAAGGTCTCAGGGCTGGCGACTGTTCTGATGAACATGGAGGTGTCTATATCCCACCCGACACAACCAACCAAGCAACCAACAGATCACAATCAATGCAACATCCATAAAAAGAACAAGGGTTGCGCCCCTTACAGAAGGCGCGTGACGAAAAGACTCTGACGGCGAAGGCCCAATTCACAAAATCCAGACTCAACGATCTCTCAATCAACTAACTCTGAGTAAATGATTGCGCAAAAATTTCAGGACGTTCCATCCGGTGGGTCTTATCAACATCATGAGAATTCACCAACGCCACCATAAGAGCCCTAACATTTCATTTCTATTTTCCAATAATACTGACATAAATGGAAACCTTACATTTAACTTCCATTTTGCAATCTCACTTGTAAGGTAAAGATAATACAAATTCCCACATCCAACATTACAACTAGGAAGTTATAACAACTTCCCATGACATTGGTATGCATAACATTTTCCCAACCTATCTCAATAAAAACTATCATCAGATGTGAATACTT
>JASDQU010011148.1:163824-177203 GCA_032191745.1 Picea mariana | reverse complement strand
GTTGAAATTTTTAAATTCAAAATCCGATCAGTGCCTGTTGTAGCATTGTGTTTCATGGCGCCTAAGAGAAACGGGTAAGTGGTCAGATTGGAACCTGAGGGCATTGAGCTTCTTGAGGCATATCCATAGATGGCGCAGAGATTTAGAGATGTTGGTTGGTTTGAATTCCTCACTACCTTCTAAGGTAACGACGAATAGCTCTCCATGGAGTTTGCACTGAACTTTGATGGTCACGAGGTGGAGATCAGAAAGATGTCGATGCCGGTGACAAAACAAACAATTGCTAAATCTTGCATATTGGTGGTTGGAGGAGAAAGATTGTGGAAGAAATAGCATGTGGTTACAAAGTTTGTGAATCAATTCTTGCTTCCAGATAAGAAAAATCTGAATTGGAGAAGGAGAGTTTCTCACAACTAGATTAGACCTGAATGGCACACTGCTCTAATCGTTATCCACAAGAACAAGTGATGCTGACGCACGCTCCCCACAGAACCCACAAGTTGGAAGGTCCACGTCAACATAGGATCTTTCCTTTCACATGGCCCAAAGAACTCTAATGCTCTTCTATTTCCCTATCGGGAAATCTGCACCCACAACAACTCTCACGGGATCCCCTCTTTACACTTGGGAGATCAAAGTTCGTGACTTCATGAGGTCAGTGGTTGAGCTTTGTTTCTTTGAATCACCGAAAGCCGACAACATTCAACGCTGACCTTGTTCCTTTTTCTTTCAGGATTTTCCCTATCACGATTTCGGCACTCACGATGTCAAACAACTTGGTTCTCCGACTCCCGACTCTCGATTTTCCGAAACTCCGATACACATGCAAGTTTGAATTTTCAACGCTTCACCTCATTGGCATTTCAGACTTCATGGTATCGCGAATCTTGATGTAATATGTTCAGAGATTTACCCCATGAAACTTCAAAATGGCGTGCCACTTGTCCACTCACTGACTTTGCTGTGGCCCACATAATCCTCTTAACTTTCAGGATATCATGTATCAGAATATCGTGACTCCCGTTACAATGTTCATGGGACTTCCACCCATGGAAACCCAATATGAAATTCCACGTGTAAATCCGACGGTCCTTGTGACTCAGATCTACGGTCCTACCCCTCTTGAGCTTTGACCCTTTAGAGAATACTTCATCGTATCTCCCTTGTTCCTCTGTGAGATCTAACGGCTTGCGGGACTTCACGAATTCTCCTTAGAGAATTTCGACCGTCCATCTCTTTCTCTGAGAACCTCTGCACAACTGACTATGCTACTTCTCTCTATAGAACCCATCCTTCTGCACGCTGACTTACGACACCTCTTCCAAAATTCAAGGTACTTGGCCTCTTTTCCTGCCTTCAACGACCCTTTGAAGATTTCAAATCCTCCTGAACATCCTTCGACCCCGAGTCTTAGAGAAGAATCTTGCATGCACTCCTTGCGGAAACCTTCAGACACTTCCAAGTGTTGAATTTCCTTCGACCCTGCGCTCACATGCAGCAACAGTCTCTCAATACTTCACTCAGGTTCGCAACCTTGAGACTTCCCTCAGCCTGTGCACTCCTTGCACGGTTCCTATGCCTGACTACACTTATGCGGAAATGAGAACAAAAGAAACCATGTTTGAACCCTTTTTCAATGCACTCCTTGCGGACACTTCAATTTTACTCCTTGCAGGAACTCTGGATCAGATAGAGAAACAATTGAAACTCATTCCTACTTCCTCTCAGACTTCAAACTCAAACATGAAATCATATACACAACATATAAAGAAAATGCATAGCAGGAAGCAAACATTCATGAGCATATCATTCAGCATCAATACACAGAGAACAAACACAAAACCATGAATTTGAATCAACCTCTTTCTATTAANAGCTCTCTGCATGCTCTTGCTCGAGTGCTTCAATAGTGTTACAATACAAAATGAGGGTGTCTATATCTCGTTTCCCTCTTGCACTCTAAGCTATCTAATCTAGAATTGAATTCTATCTACTTTACATTAACTACCATAAATTCCTTCTACCTACTAAGGACGAGAGCAATCGCTCAAGGTCCGTTTACATTTTACAAGTGTGCTTCTCCTTAATGACTTCATTTAAGATGGCGCATCATCTTCAAGGAACTTTCAAAATTTGTGATGGCTTGTCCAGTTGTTCGGTGTCTCCACGCTGGCTTGCTTGATGTTGGCGATGCTCCTACATCAACAAGGCATTATACCTGATGAGGAATGGTATGAATTTATATCTATTCTTAAAAAACCTTTACCCATAGCTTTTTGAATAAATTCTAGTGGGCGATTTTCTGATGAAATTCTATCCCAACTTGAAAATGAGTTTTTGGCATCTCTCAATGCTGAGGATGTAGGTGGCAATGTGGTTGAACATATTATGCCTTTACCCTAGTATCCAGAAAATCTTGCTTGGCACTTGAATTTCTCTCGCATGCAACTAAGGAAAAACCAAATGTTTGAAAGGATTCATGAATTCTTAAAGCAAGAAAAGGAGATTGGGAACATAACTCGACAGGAGGCTGTGAGCATGGTGCCACACCTTTTCTTGGATGTATAGTCACACCACTATGTTCTTGATATGTGTGCAACACTTGGGTCAAAAAAATTTTAACTTCTAGAGATGATTCACAAATCAGGTAAGCTTGCATTTCTACCCAAGGGAGTGGTCATAACAAATGATGTTGATGTTCAACAATGCAATCTTCTCATTCATTAGATGAAGAGGATGTGCAGTGCTAACTTGTTGGTAACCAATCATAAAGCACAAAACATTCCAAGTTGTTGAAAAAATAATGGCATGCTGACAGAAACAACAAATGAGAAAACGGATAAAGGTAGTGGAAGATTTGAGATGAATGAAGACACCCATGCAGAAAGTATAATAGACTTGCGTTTTGATCGCATTTTATGTGATGTACCTTGCAGTGGGGATGGAACAATTTGTAACATACTTGATATATGGAAAAAATGGAATGTTCGACTTGGCAATGGGGTACATCACCTTTAATTCCAAATTGCCATGAGAGGTGTTGCATTGCTTAAAGTTGGAGGGAAATTAGTTTACTCTACCTGCTCAATGAATCCAGTTGAAGATGAAGCTGTTATTGGCAGAAGTACCATTAGATGTGAATGATGCAGAGGATGAGGAGGTTGAAGTAGAGGCAGAAGTATCCAATCTTCCTTTAGAGCGATGTATGAGGATTATTCCCCATGATCAAGATACAAGAGCCTTTTTATTGTTGTTTTTCAGAAGGTCTCTCATTTCTCTGTTGAGGAGCTTAAATCAAAGGAGCCACAAAAAAGAAGAAATTTAACTAGTACCCAAGATTCAAAAAATTCCATGCTGATAAAAGTTGGAATCGATACAAATAAAAATCACGAACGAAAACCAAAAATTGGTGTTTCACCTGATTCTCTTCCTATAAATGATGGCCTTCTCACATGGCAAGACACTGAAGAGACAAAAATAGAGGCATTGAGTAGTGATCTTCATTCAAGTGCACTCAATGCCATTAAGTCAATCCCAAGTGAAGGCGGAAATGGTGAACATGAGGTAGAAGATCGCCAAACAATTTATGATGGCCAGAACAAATTTAAATTGGATAATGAGGATAGAAAAACTAATAGAATTGGAAGCAGAGGAGAAAAAAAGACCAATTCAGCAGCAGGGTAGGTGGCGTGGTATTGATCCTGTTTTATTTTTCATGGAGAGAAATTTGTTGAAACCAAAAGAGGTTTTTGTTGGGAACATGCCCCTTCACAAAAATATCTCTTTGTTTTTACATAGTAATCACATTTTAAGATATTTGAATTGATCTTTGAGGCCTAATTTTCTGATAAAGCTACAGGAAATACTCTGTTATTTTTACCTGTTTTAGTCTTTTTCTTCAAGAGGTGTTGCAGAACAGCTGAAGATTAATTTGTTGAAACCAAAAGAGGTTTTTGTTGGGAAAATGACCCTTCACAAAAACCTCTCTCAATTTTTACACAACAATCACATTTTAAGATATTCAAATTGATCTTTGAGGCCTAATTTTATAATAAATCTATAGGAAATACTCTGTTTTTTATCTGTTAGAGTCTTTATATTAAAAAGATGTTACAAAACATCTGGAGAAGAATTTGTTGAAACCAAAAGAGGTTTTTGTTGGTAACATGCCCCTTCACAAAAAAATCTCTCGGTTTTTACACAACTATCACCATTTAAGAGATACTGAGAGATTGTTGGACCCTATTTTTCAAGAATTTACTATATTTGTTTTCCTAAAAAATCTCATGGACAACAGTTGACAAGCCACCTCATCAATTCGAATTGGAGATCAGATTGGACCTTATCCTTAATTATTTGAACAAGAAACTAAATATGGATGAGGAGGTTTTCAGATCCATTTTTTTTGGATCTTGATAATTATGTATTGTTTCTATATAAACTCTATAGAATGAGAAGTGAAGGGGTTGAAAAATTGGAGATCCAGGGGACCTTTTGGTGAAGCTCATTGTAAAATGCATTTATGTTCAATTTGACACTTAATAGAAAAGTCATATGGATGGTTAGACCCTCTTTTTTTACTTTGTTATTTCTTTCTTCATGCTTGAATTCATTATTCAGATAGCAATGCTTTTTTATTCTTGACTGTTAATTTATACAGTGAAAATTTTACTGTAGAGATAATTTTTCAAGTTTTGATATCAAGCTGATAGTCTTGTTTCTTTATGACATTTTGAGATGAGAATTCATGTGAGGATAAAAAATTGAAGACTTCATCTTCCTTTTTCTTAATTGGTTTAATCCATCTATGTTTCTACCTATTATTCAGCCAATGGGATATGCTATGTTCTGATCTTGATTTTCATGTTATGTTGTAACCTTGAGCCAGATTTCAACCACACTATTAAAAACCAAATCATAAAAACCCTCAAAACAATTTTGCAATAACTTGATGATGCACTAGCTTGCCCTCTCATAGTCAAGTGCAACTTTAGGGACTAACGCCACCTAAGAGGGAACTGGAGCATAAAACCCAATATTTGCAATAGTTGTTGGAGTAGGGTGTCATTCAAACAACTAAATCACCTTATGGATCATCCATTATAAGTGTTCCCAAGAAGGATCAAACTTTGAGAATGTGTAGAGATTATAGGGAATTGAACAAGATTACACTAAAGAGTTGGTACCCTCTTCCCAAGATCGATGATTTGTTGGACCATATGCAACTTACCAAGTACTTCACCAAGTTAGATTTGAAATTAGTATATCACTAGGTATGAGTCAAAGAAAAGGATATCTGGAAGACTAGCATCAAGAAAAGGAAAGGTTCTTATGAGTGGCTAGTTATGCCATTCGATTTATGCAACACACTCACTACATTTATGAGACAAATAAATAATGTTTTATGCCCTTATCTAAATTCATTTTTATTGTGTATTTGAATGATATGTTGGTTTATAGTGCTACTTCAGAGGAGCACATCTGACATCTTATGCAGGTGTTAGATAATCTGAAGAAGCATCAACTGTTGGCCAATATCAAGAAATGTGATATTTCTTAGTAGTATTTGGTGTATCTAGGGTATGTGATTAGTGGATGCGAGCTCAAGATATATCCATCCAATATGGAGGCCATCATGAAATGGCTAGTTCCTTCAAATTGCACATAACTCAAGAGATTTTTTGGGGTGTCATAGTAATTGCGGAAGTTCATAGCTTTATTTTTAGCAATAGTTGCAACACTCCACACAATAACAGTGTGTAGTAAGCGTTTCCAGTGGGAGAAGAATTGGTATAATACCTTTGATGACATAAAGAGAAAGATAATGCAAGCAACAATTCTCCCACTATCAAACTTGAATAATCCCTTCAAAGTGGAGATAGATTCAAGTGGATATTCCATGGGATCAATCTTGATGCAGGGAGGAAGGCCTATCTACTATCATTTTTAATTGTTTCATGTGGAATTCCTCAACTACCCTACCTACAACAAGGATCTCTATGCCTTGGTACAAGTTGTGAAAAAGTTGAGGGAATATCCAGTGGGAAAGGATACCATCATCCATAGAGATCACCAATCATTCCAATATGTGTAGGGCCAGAGTAAGTTACTAGAAACTAGGCAATACAAATGGATGGTGTTCTTACATCAATTTAATTTGGTCATAAAGTATAATAAGAGTAGCACAAACAATTCAATAGACATTCTTTGAAATCCACCCATGACCAAGATTACAACTGTTTTTGGAGCTCTGATGTAGATGGATCCTTTTACCCATGATGCATACAAAGAGGAATACATATAATATGAGGAATTGAATGAGGTGTTTCAATAGTGATGAGGCCAAATTCATATAGAATAAGTTAACAACAAGGATAAATATCATTTCCAAAATGTTCTACTGTACAAGCTCAAAAAGATTTGTGTTCCTAAAGGTGAACAATTGTAGCTTATAAAAGAGGCTCACACCTTGAAGGTTGTAGGAAATTTTTGTGTGGGGAAGATAGTTTCCAACTTGTAGAGGTATATATACTGGCCCAAAATGCAAAAATATGTAGCACAATATATAATAGGATGTACACTTTGTTGTACCAACAAGCACAATAATAGGAAATAAGGTCTATACCATCTCTTACCAGTACCCACTAGATCTTCAGAAATAATTTCCATGGATTTTTGGGGTGGTTTACCAACCATGCAGAAGGGACATGACTATTTACTTATAGTAGTTAATGATATGTTCAAAAAAATGTGCATTCTCATTCCTTGTAAAAATACCATCAAGGGATAGGAAGAAACAAACTTGTTCTCTAAAAATGTCTGGGTGCACTTTGGTATACCAAGGAGCATCATCTTAGACAAGAACACCATATTTCTTAGTGCCTTTTGGACTACCTTGTGGGAAAATATGGACACTAAGATCAATATTTATACAACATTCCATCCATATATAGATGGGCAAACAAAATTAGTCAACAAGACATTGGTGCCTTTTTTGAGGGGTAATCATCAAAAGCATCTGAAGATATGGGATGAAAATATTATCTATATACAACTATATTATAATAGAGAAGTCTAGACTTCTACTGGTAAGTCACCTTTTGAAACTTGCTTTGGATATTTTCGACCTTCACCCTTAGATGTTTAATATGGAAAACGAGGAATGAGAGAGGACCTCATAGGATATGCATTAAAGGAAGAAAAATTTCTTCAAAAGGTCAGGTACATCCATTTGCAAATACAAGAGATGCTTTACATGAAAAGTACAAGGCTATGGATGACTAGCAAAAAACAAAGAGAACATTTAGATAGCAAGAAAATGTATGCTTACAACCAAGGAAAATTTTAGGGGCTATATATCACCCATGGATTAATTTTCTATGGTTTTTCAAAAATGAATAGTCCTCAATCTTCATTTTTACTAAAAGTGATTATCATACATTTTATAGAATAAAATTATTTTACTTCAAAAATAGCCCAAATTTTATAGAAAATTTTAAAATTTTAGAAATTTGAATACTTTTACAAAAATATCACCAAACATTTTATTTTTTGCATATTAAGGACTAGTAATATTCTCCAAGGTTTCTACATTCTAAGATAAATCTCCATCCTTAAAATTATCGTTGGTTGTAGTTGAATAAAGAAATACTACAGGGTCCTAGTAATATGATCAAGGCTCCATGGGATGTCCCTTTTGATGTATTGGGAAAGGTGGTACAGACCACCTACAAATTCATTCTACACCCATACATATGCACTACTCAGTAGTTAATGTAGAGAATATCAAACTCTATGAGCCTTTGATGTTGGATCCAGAGGAGGAGCAAGTCCTGCCTTCCATATAAGAGTTAGCACGAGATGCTAAAAAATAGTTGGAAGAGGACATAGTTTTGCATAATAGGTACATAACTACAAGATAAGGGTGGCATGGAATTTGGTATATTGGGTTGAAGGGACAACTTCTAAGGAAAGCAATGTGGTACTCTAAGGAGAAGGTAGAGGAAAATTTTCGTCACCCCATTCAGTAAAGCTTTGGGTACCCAAATCCTCCCTAAATGGGGACATATGATTTGGAATTTATCACTATATTATATTTCATCTATATCGATGCTCTATGGATGAAACAATTGGAGGAATTAACTTGCAAAGACATTTTAGTGGTTGGTCCAAATTTGAAAAATTGGGTCCAAAAAAGTCTAAAATCTTTTGGATCCATTTTGAGGCATCAAGCAACGCTTTTTTATGGTCCAAACTTTACTATGGGGTCATTGTCTATATTATACACACCGAGCACTTTCTAGTGGTGCAAGAATATCCTAAATCAGAGTTTGTATCTGAAATTCATGCATCCCACAAGTTGATCTACTTTATTGATCACCACAACGTGAGTGGATGGGAAATAATCCCCTATTACTTAAAATTAAGGGGCTAGCCACATACTAGATTTTATAAAACGTTATAGAAGTTCCAAAATGGATCACTAATTGAATATTGAGGAAGTTAAAACCTTAAACCTAGATGACTATCAGGCTATGTTAAATACCAGGTCGCTAGGAAGAGAAGGGGTTCCATTCTATGTTATTGCATTTTTTTCCATAGTAGAGAAAATAGTAGAGGGGGTTAATGTTCTCTAGCAGCCTAATAGGTCACATGTATCAGATAAATCCATAGAGAATGCCTTATCCTTTATACTTGCATTATTTCCATACTAGAGAAAAGAGATAAGAACAACCTCACCGTCTAGATGGGTTTTCCACCTTAAGGTTTTCCTGGCGAAAATATTTGTATTATTTTTTATATGGTGTGTGATTGTATTTTACAATTCTCTATTTTTGACAGTTTTTTTTATTTCTTGCGTAAGTATAAAACAATTAACTAAATATTTTAGAATCTAATGAAATTTAACATTCATAATGTATATTTCAGTTTTATTTATCAAATCTATTGTGATGAATTGTTCCAGTGAAATATGCATGGAAGTTTACAAAGCATCCTCCCATTATTCATCCTATTATCACTCCCTATAATTGTTCACTAGCTATGAGATAAGAAATTGTGCTAGATTAAAAATGTAGAACCAAGTTACTACTCTACCAAAAATAAGATCCTTAAAATCTTTTTTCAAGAATGACTTATAACTATATTTATAAAGTAGGCCCAGAAATGTTATTTCCAAATAACATACTAAAAAAATATATATCCACTTCAAATAATATTTTATTCTTACCTAAGCTTCAACATACTTTGTTGGTACTTAAAAAAAACTACATGAAACATGCATATTATTTTGCACACTTATTTTAGTTTGCTAACAATAAATAAGAAATTTAAATGTTGCAATATGTCCTCCTCCAATATTACATTGATAGAATTGAAGGAAGGAATTAATATATAAATAGAAAATAAGACAATGGTGAAAGTATTTGCATTAGTTAAGGAATAAATAATAACCTAAATATTATATTTCATTTATCTTCAATTGAAGGAAGGAGTTAATATATAAAGAAAAAATAAGAAAATGGTGAAAGTATTTGCATTAGTTAAGGAATAAATAATATCCTAAATATTATATTTCATTTATCTTCAATATGTTGCAATCAAGACAACTAACATGTCTTCTACACAACCACTAGAAAATCGTGGTTCTATGCTTCATATTTTATTTTTTTATTTTTTTTTATTTTTTTTTAAATCGTTAATTTTCATTACTAATAATTGTATTTTTGATTAAATGATATTTTTTATCTTGGTTGATATCCTTTCAACCACAAAGAAAAATTGAAGCGAGAAATGATTAATAATCTATTTCATAGTATAATCAGTGAAAATATTGTAAGTAAAATCATTTCCCACAAAGCCTCTTGAGAAAGTCTTACAACTAACATAATGTCTAATGTTGATACAAGAGTCAAGATTGAGATTTGTTGCAAAAGGGGTATGAATGTACATATATGGAAAGTTAGAATAAAGAAGTTGCAAATGGAGTTAATGTTACCACTACCATTACCATTACCCCTCTCTATTTTTAATTCTTTATATTTTAGAATTAAATATTAATAGTTTATTAAAGTGATTTCCGTAGGATTGCAACGATATGAAATGGTCATCACTTTGTGATGGATAAGAAATATTTTATTTTAAATTTCTTTTGGAGGGAAATTATTTGTTTCGTTCTATGAAGGGATAACGGAATCTTGGAGGTCATGAATGCTTCAAAATTAATCTCTAAGGAGAGATTTTCTTTGGCAGTATCATTGATCATCCACTAGTCCTTTAAGTTGACATCGTGCATTATAATTGTTGATAGTAAATGTGGCATGAAAACAAGGTTTGGGATATTTTAAAAGAAATTATTTATTTCCTTCCTAATTGAAATATATTTTATCTAATGATAATGAGGAAATAATATTTGCATAAAAATTCACTATAGCATACAAATTCATTTAGATTTGATGCACCCTCAATAGAATGCTTATGGATTTTCAATGCGAAGTTGCAAAACGCTCCTTTTTCTTCCTAATATTTTTTTTCTTGAGGGTACAATAGATTTTAATTATATAGTGTGTGTGGTCTAATCTAGATAAATACATAAAAATCATTTTATCAACGATGTGTTGACATTGATGCTCTAAGGGGTTCCAACAAAGGCATAATAGGTAAGGTGATAGTCATGGAAGGAGGAATAAATGATCAGATCAATTAAAAATATTCTAGTGCTTTCACAAATATTTAGTTGGTTCATAGAAAAAGGTTTTGTGTAATCTCTATTTCTTCTGGAGCTAAGGTCTATCACACTCCTGAAACTATTTTAAAATATGATTTAGTGGTAGGTTGTTTTCGTAAGGATAGTTTGGAAGTGGGATTGGTCGAAGGCTCTTGTTTTTGGTGTAAGAGGCATGCCTTCACATTCACTTCACTCAATAAAGAGGGTGAATGTTATTAATTAGTTTGAAAATTAATGAGAAATGAGCATACTTGGTGAAGAAAGCTTCAAAGTGGAGAACACGGAAAATTTTAGGGGCTAAATATTACCAACGGGCTAACCTTCCATGATTTGTTTTCTCAAAAGAGATTCAGAAATTTCCATTTCTTTCTAAAAGTGATTCGCCCAAATTCTATAGGATAAAAGTACTTTACTCTGAATATCACCAAAAAACCCTAGAAACTATATAAAATCCTTAGAAATTTGAATATTTTTATAAAAATATCATCTAGCATTTTACAGCTAGAATTTTAAGAATTAGTAAGATTGACCAAGGTTTCTACACTTTAAGAAAAATATCGATCCTTCAAATATTCCCTTGTGGAGAAGAAATCTAGTTTAAGGAAAGGTGGTATAGTTGGTGTTTTTTATAGTAGTGAGTGAAATTAGAACCCTAAGGAAGGTGGGATTGTTCCATTTAATAAATGTGGTGGATGGAGTAGAAGTGATTAGAGGAAGAAGAGGAAATGTTTTTTTAAACATAGAGGTTATTTGCTGAAACTTATACTTAGAGAGGACATCAATATGCATGAGGTCATTGAACTTTCAACCTAGGAATTAGTTACTCATTTAATTAGTAGAAGGATGATGTAACATCCCACTCTTGCGTGCACTAAGTGGACTTATTCTTTGAGGACACTTGTGTGTAAGTGATCCAGGTCATTATACTATTGGTTGCTTTAATTATGATTATGAGATATTGTGGATTTGATGATATGTTATTTTGTTGTATTTACATAGATAGGTGCTATTAATTGGGTTCTCCTCAGTGTGCAGGATTCTGGACGTTGGGGATCTCGAGGCATCGATGAAACCCCTTGGACTTCATATCAAGTCAGGGAGTGGATTATTAGGGTTTGTATGTTGATGATGTGACATATGTATATATGATTAGATATTATGATGTTGATTGTTATTGTTGACATGATTCATTGATGGATTCAGGTTGAAGATATCTTTCCGACCAGACTCACATTTGGATTAAAGGGGTCATGCACGACAACTAGACACATTAAAGGAGAGGTGTGGCAGCAACCCTGTCACAACGTACTATCTCTCTCGACATGGCTCGAACTGTAGGTTAACGATTACCTAGTTCGAGAAGACCCACAATGTCATGAAGGCATACTGTGACAGTTGCTCATGATGATTTTAAGGGGAACACAAGAAGTCAAGTTCCTTATTCCTTAGAGGCCCTTAGTCTCCCAAAAAATCACCTGACGGAGTATTGACTCCAGGGGTTTGAGGTCTACCAAATTTAGTCAAGAGTAGTGAGTGCATCTTGAAGGGCACGTTGCGTGAATAAAACAGAAAGAGGCGAGTGGTACCCTTGGAACACATGGTGCGTCCTGAAGGGCACGTCGCAATTTCAACTATGGTAATTTAATAAAACTAATTCTTAGAAAACTATGCCTCGTTAGGACTTGGTCGACCTTAAAATGGATTATGTGATAAGTAAAGTTTAATAGCAAAGTTTGCCTTAAAAACTATTGCCAAGCCTAGTGAATTGAAAACCTAGGTCTGAGTAGAACCTTTCAACAAAAAAAACTAATTAGACATGTTACAAGAAGGGGGTAAAGAAAATTCAACCATTAATAATTAAAGTGGAAAATTTTAATAAAGGTTTAATTAATAAAAGGGGTATTTGGTAGTTTTTGTCTAAACCTGCGAATTCTGAACTTAGTTATAAAAAGGGGAAACTTTAAGAAAAGGGGAAAATTAAAGAAAAGGGGGAAACCTAAGGAAAAGGGGGAAACTTAAAGAAAAGGGGAAACTTAAAAGAAACGTGGGAATGTCTAACTTAGTAAGGAATCTAGCCTTTGGAACTTTCTATTTATCAACTCAACTAGGAATTAAGTAAGGCATAAGTTATTTAAGAATTGTAACGGAATATTGGGACACCGAGGAGCATTTTTAGGAATGCTTTTAGGTGGATGAGGGAAATGACAAATTTAATTAATTAATAAATTGATTTTCTGGTGCAACTAGGGGAT
Source organism: Picea mariana (assembly GCA_032191745.1). Classification (NCBI taxonomy): domain Eukaryota; kingdom Viridiplantae; phylum Streptophyta; class Pinopsida; order Pinales; family Pinaceae; genus Picea; species Picea mariana. The sequence continues at coordinate 164,225 of JASDQU010011148.1, read as the reverse complement.
CGGGCGACATGTGTATGGGGCGTGCAGAAGGCAAAGACTCCTTCCCTTCTCGTGACCATGGGTTGTGACCACAGCCTTATGCATAAGGCTCTTTTGCGATTTCGCATTTTGTGAGTCTGGAGATGAGACTTGATTCAACGGTCCTAATCAGAGCTTGATTCAACGGCTACAATTGAATCGCAATTTTGCATATCGCGAAATTGACATTCTTGTTGCATTGTTTACTTGCATCTCCATGTTGCGATCCCCAAACCTCCGATATGGAGTTAGATCAATGTTCTAGATCTGAGCTTGATTCTACGGTTGCGATTGAATCACAATTTCACATATTGCGAAATCGACATTCTTGTTGCATTGTTTACTTGCCACTCCATGTTGTGATCCCTGAAACTCCGACACGG
>JASDQU010011148.1:129129-145399 GCA_032191745.1 Picea mariana | reverse complement strand
TGAGGTAATTGGTCCAGGTATCATGGTATGTGTCACTTTTGATCATTATAACCTTTGGATATATGCATCTTAATCCTTTTATCTCTGACGACTGCTTGGATCTTACATTAACCCACTTGACCATGATTGGGGGGATTGACAGGGTGTCCTAGCAAGCCTGTACCCATAGGTTTTGGTTTGCCACCGGGGTGATTTTTGAAGAGCCATCGTCCGCTCCCATCATACCATCACTTTTTCATCTTATCTCCCACTCATCTGTCCCATTCCCCTTGTTCGGGCATTAGGATGATCTGTTTGTGGGGTTGCACTTTATCTCGTGGGAAGAAGAGGCTAAAGGCCCAGAAGGTAAAAGCAGCTGGTAAAAGATAAGAGCCTAAAAATGAAACCTCGAGATGCCTCGCCTAGGGATCCCCGAGAAGGCAATAAAAAGCCTCTCAGCAAGAAACAAGAGGGACCTGAAGAAAAATAACAAAAAACAAGACCTAGCCAAGAGGAAAGGGGGTCTCATCACGAGCCAGCCTATTATGTTCATGGGTACCTAACAGCATGACATTGCCACCATCTGGTTACCACGCCAGGGCAGTGACCTTTGGTTGCATGGCCAAGGGAAAGGGGGTCTCATCACGAGCCAACCTTATCATCTCTGTGAAAGTACTTGTGGGTAACACTGTCAGCTCTGGTCACCACGCCAAGGCAGTGTCCTCTGGTTAGCCCTTGAATAAAAAGAAAAAGAAGAAGAAAAAGCAAATAAAGAAAAGAATAAAGGCAAGAACGGGCTTGGAAAAAATTGCATCCATGACGGGTACAACTCGCCTTATACAAAGGCACCCACAGATAACATTATGCATCCCTGGCTCTCACTCTACCCACTTGTCTGGACATCCCCTAGCCACATCACCTCGTTTACATGGCTTCGATGAAACCTTCCTGGGAACTTCCCGTCTCTTATGGGTACTAGCCCAATAGGATGTTTTGTCCTTTTCTTCGATCTTGTATTGTGGATTTTTGTAATGTATTTGAGCTGTTGAATGATATATCAAGGTTTTTATGCATATGTTTGATAATATTAATGATGAAATGTGATTGACATTGCTATGATCCCTGCGACTAATGAGCCCATGGAGGGCGTAGTTTTTTGATGTGCAGGATCATGCCCGACGGACAGGTACCACTTGGACCGGTACACATCGGGAGATGATTAGTTCGGACCTCCATGGGGCTGAAGAGCCCGTCAGATGGTTGTTGAGACCCCGTCAGAGGGGCAAAGACAGGACAGTGCTTGATTGAGCTTTTGCACCTAAGAAGAAGAAGGATGTTTCACCAGAGGCACTTTGGCAGAGCCCGGCCTAGCGGGAATGACCCCTTTTCAGTGGAACGTTGGCCTTGGAAGGCTCAGAGCGCCCCCATTCTTACCATGACGTCATGGTCATTCTTGGAGGCAGACTGGGCAGCAGTGCCACGTGTGGCATGTTGGAGAGGCCCCTGGGGGGTCAACGTTTTGCTCCTAGATGCCTAATTTGCCCTAAAATGGGCTAGCGCCTCCCTTGAAGGGGCTTTTACCTTCATTACAGCTCAGTTAGGGTTTTAATTTGACATTTTAATGTAAAAACAATATGATTTTGGTTTAAAGCCTTGTCGGCTAATTTTATGACCTAAATTTAATTAGAGGTCATTGATACAGTATATATTGAGGAGATTTATCCTCATTTTGACATAACACACAACTCACTCTCCTAGTGAGATCTGATTTTTGCGCCCTTGTTGGGTATTTGTTCTCTTTGAGTGAGACGCACTTGTTGAAGGAGGGCTTTTCTTGGCATTTTTGGCATTTCTCTTGAAGGTAGGTTTACAACTAGGGTTTGCAATGCTATTTCATCATGATATGTAAGTGTTTTTTCTGCAAAACTTCTTAATTGAATGGTTGTAGTCTTATATTCTTGCATTTATTATAAACTTTGTTGATTTTAAAACCCTAGGGGACAAACACACAAGTAGGTCGTTGTCTCATGTCCCCTAAAAGAGAAATTTTCAGCCATTGAAGAAGGAAGGAAGAGCCTAGCCATTGCTACACTCTTATTGCTTCTTCCCCTATGCTAGCCGTACCTTTAAAAGTCAAGAAGGAGAAGACGTCCCAGGCCTAGGTTATCTACACCTAGGGCCGTCCTGCTTCTAGGGTTTGGTGATAGGGCCTTGCCTTTGCAACACTCTCCCTAACCACCCTCTCTTGTCTTGATTTATCTTTTATGCTAGCCGTTTTGCCAAGTTAAACCTAAGGAAGGAGGAAAGAGCACAAGGCCTTGCTTAAGCAACACCGGAGTGAGCCTCTTTCCCCTAGGGTTTTGTTTTTGGAGCCCTGCCATTGCAGCACTTCAGAACTCTTCCCTCTAGTCCTTAGCCTTTTTTCCCTTCAACCTTTGCGTCCTCCCTTAATTTGACTCCATTTACCCTTAGGCACTGATCCTAGGTCTCCAACGTTGAAGTGATAGTGGTCAAACAAACTTTCAAACTCTTATAAATTGAAACCCTAACTAACTACTAACCCTAATAAGGCTGACGTCATCCTTGGTTATTCCATCTTGACGTAGCAAGTTTTCTTCATAGGCAATTAGATCATGGTTTAAGAGCATTTATTGAGTAAGGGATTGATTGGATACACTGTTTGCTACATCATCCCGATATTTATTGATGAATTGATATTGTTCCATCACTATTATTGATAAACATTGATCTCGTCAATATCTATTGTCATAATTGCTAATATATTGATATCAGATAGTTATATGAAGTACTAACCCATTGAATCATAGCCTGCATGTATTGTTTTGTTGTTGCTTTGTTCTGGGCAGGTGTTATCATTTGGGCCTACACTTCATTATTGGCTGTTTAGCCGGACTATCTGCTCTTGGTGGTAACCTGTGAGGAGGGAATTTTACTTTGACCTTTATACCTTAGCCTCTTCAAAACCCCAGGTTATCGGGGACGTCTCCCCTGGGCCTAACCTCCCTAAAGAGAAAGAACCTCCCCATTGAGGTGACATTGGGTGGGGTAGGTTCCTGTTACGCCAGTTTGGCCTCTATCTTCTAGCTTCTTGACCTAGCTCTAAACTGTGCGATAACAGAATGCACAGAACAACCGGACCTCAGCCTTCAACCCTTCACGGGTATCTCCCTAACTTGTGGTGTAAGAACACTTGACTTGGAGGATTTAAAAGTTCCCTATTTGTCAACTTCTAATGTTTGAAAATGTGAGAATCAAATAACGGGGGGTTATTTGGATGCCTACCCCCGAGATCCTACCTAGACTAAAAAAAAAAATTTTGGCACCTCATGTGAAGGAAAACTTAGTGAGTTTTTAGAAAAAATTTAGATGTGGTGGGCAAAGAGATTGGGGGTGTGAACCAATCTCGTTTGAATTAATGGGTGTGGATAATTTCCAAAGAAGTAGTGGAACGTTTCAGAATTCCTTTGGAGAAAACCTACTTCAACCTCCACTATTCAAAGTAGAAATTATGTGAGTGAGGAGTGACTTTGTGTGTGAGCGAATGAAAAAAGTGTGTCGAGTTTTTAATAAGTTAGGTCTGAGATTGCAACATGTGGACTTCCTATGGTCCTTACAAATCTTTGTTACCTAGCTTACTACGTGTCATTGGTACAACCTTGCGAAATTTTAAAATCCCTAAAGAACTAGCATGTGGACATATGGGTCCTTACAAATCCTTTAAACTCCCTAAATGTTATTTACACTAAGAAAGCTTGAAAACTATCCTAGATTGCAAGCATGTGGGCATGTATGGGCCCGTTACTTTGATCTTTAAACTTCCCTAGATTGTGATGTAAACTAAGAAAGCAATTTCAAGAAATTATCCTAAGTTTGCAACATGTGGGCATGTATGGGCCCTTACAACTTTAAGATGATTTCGAAAAACTAAGAGGGACCCTAAGGGGGGCTTTGTACTCTCCCAAAGATTTTTGTTAAGGAAGATGAAATGTCCTTTTAACCACCTTTCTAATTTTCAAGATCACACTAGGGTGCGAGAGAAGAGCATACTCAAGGGTCAAAGTTAACTTCTAGTCCCAATGTAAGTGATTTATGTATGATAGCAATAATCTCAACTTAAAATTTTACAAGCCAAACAAGCCATCCTTGTGGCAACCAAACCAAAAGAGGAGAATATATGGTTCTTTTTACCCCCTAAGTGTCTGTGTTTAGCTAACCTTTCATATGGGAAAAGACTCTAAGTGGAGTGCAGGTGTTTTACAAAGTGCATGAAAGCAAAAATTTGAAGGCTAGGGGCCTTCAGATCATCATAAAAACCCTTACAAATTTGAAAATTGGAGATATGTGCGGATTACAAAAATGGCAAGTGCGCAGTGGGTGCAGAATGCGCAGTACAAAGAAGTATGTGGTGTGCACAGTGCGCCTCTGTGGGCAGGAAAATCCGCGCACTTCCTGTCACGCGTCGGGGGAGAAATTTTTGAGTGAAATACTCCTCCTCCAGCTCTGAATTTTGCCCTTGGCGAGTTGGGCTAGGCCGGTTTTGGTACCTGCAAGACAAATTGATTAAAAAGAAGTGCTCTCTAGGCTCAAATAAGATGGAATTTAATTCCTTTCCCCAATATGGTCGCCAATCTGTTGTGTTGGTTTTGTCACTTGGGTGAGCAAAACAACAACACTTGCATGTCTAGATGACCCTGCTAGACAAGACAGAAGTTTTTGAGTGGGTTAAACAAGCCAAACACATGTATAAACAAAGAAATAAACTAAAACAATTAAGAAATAAAAGTTAGAAAGCATGAGAAACTTAGAACCGTAAAAATCAACCAATGAGCAACATAATACTACCAATGAATCAATAGATTAGTAGGCAAAACACTGTAGAGAAAAATGAGGACTTATGAGTCCCCTCTTTCTCCTTGGGAGGGCTCTTGAGTTCCCTAATAGAGAGATCTTCATACAATGGAAGAAAATGGCAAATGGTGAAGAACAACAATGCTTATTCCCTCAAGAGGTGAGTGGAATGGCCTATTGCAATGATGCTTGAAGGCTCCTAAGAGAAAAGAGGATTCTCAAGGGAGAATTCTAACAGCATAACAATACTATGAAGATCTTGGTTTCTTAGTGCACCTGGCTCTTATTTATAGCATTTCTTCAAGGCATAATGTAATTGGTTCTTGGTGTGAACAAGGGGCCTTTTAGGGCACCCTCTAGCCCTTAACCAACCCCCCATTCGGATTCCCCTCAGATATGAAGGTCAAATCGTGTTGGGAGCTGGTCCATAAGTGGTTGAGGGGCCGACAAGATCCATAAATGCGTCGTTCGTAGAAGTGCGCGGTTTTTCTCGTACACAGTCACGTATTTGGCGCATTGTGCGCTTTGAGGGCTTTGTTGGCCTGCGCACTGTGCACGCACTTCCTTTGGTGAATTTGCGCATGTCAATTTTTGACCCAATTGTATAGTTTTTGCCTTTTGAATGCATTTCAGTGTTGCAGGTAAACAAATTGTTGTTGGCATTGCTGTGTTTCTGTAACCATTTGCGTGCAATGTTGCAGACGATATTTCAGTGATAACAGCAGGTACACAACACTTGGCAACCATTCTCCTTCTACAAGACTCATTCTCAAGCCTTACTCCTCCAATCTTGACATATAGGGGTCTCCATTGATCATTCTCTCACTTTCCATCTCAATCCCCCTAGGGTCATCGAGATTCCCCCCTTGTGGTGATTTCATCATCACTAAAGCGAGGGGAGTGTCTATTTGAGGTGACAATGGGTAGGTACTCCCGTAGTTGTTACACTTCTGTGGATTGGGTTGGGCTTTCCCCAAGCTACAGAGTATGCAATAACAGTAAAGAAAAACCTACCTCGACATATAGAACAAAGCTCAACAGCTCCTCTCACAAAACCCCCACAATGACGTAGACCAATCACTGACACGACCCTATCGATCATCCTCATCATCTGAAGCAGTCTATCACTCCAATGAATGCCAGGATCCCGCCACCAAATTGAAAATCCACCACTCCCAATGACTGTTGTTGAACTCTCAGTGAACTGATCCAATAGAGCCTGGATCTCCTCCTGTGTACTCTACATATTGATCACCCAATCCAAATGAAAGGAATCTGGCATGGCCATAATCTCACTTGTCTCACCCAACTGACCTAGGTGAAACTCCCATGTCCTGTTGTATATAATGAGGGCATCAAATAACAGCAATAGATGCCTCTGCCACTGCCTGCGAGACTTGAAAGTGACTAGTGCGTTGGTTAATCCCAAGGGCAGACCAAAAAGTCATAAGGATACCTAAGAACAATCATGTGAGTATTCGACACACCGATCCTACCCTGATGATATTCCAATCGAAGATTGATCTTCGAGGAATGTATCGCTCTATGGAACTCATCCCTATGCGCTAATGGACTATCAGTAACCACCCGAACTCCATGTTACTCCCATACCATCTCATGCCTCCAAAGGTGTCTCCTCACATGGATGGTCAACCATACTCCCTCCATCATCACAAACACTATTGTCGTTGAGAGTATGGCCTCCAGAGTCCACGTACTACCGCAAAAGAGTGAATCATCCTCCTCTGGACCCTCCATGCTCCATCAAATGAGAGTATGACTCTCCCATGAACTCCACTATCTTCCATTGTGTACCCTTGTACCTCTTTGCATACCACTACATATCACTGCACACCATTCATACCATTGTATACCACTACATATCATTCGGTATCCTGTATGTGTCACCGTATCAATCACTACACTATTGTTAGTTGAACCTAGATCCCAAGTTGATGTGTCCTCATCTGTAATATACTTGTCCCCACAATCAATGGACGCATATACTTCCTTGTTGGTTGGTCCACAAGGTATATGCTCAATTTTCTCATCGATGATCATGACTTGAGCCTTCAATGGGCTCTACAAAAGAAGAGGCTCCTCCATCAAATAATGAATGCCACTCACATTCTCCTGCGATATGGTTTTCATATATGACAGACTGTCTAATGTGGAAGATGAGGGATGTACCCAACTCAACTCCACACAAAGTTGCTCAACCCGCATCTCTAATTCTTGAAGGGCCTTTTGCGTGCTCTTCAAGGAATCCTGGGTAATTTTAGGCTCCTAGGTAAGTCTATCAACTTCCTCCTCCTTTCCTTTAAGCACATCGTGGTACATCTCACCAAGCATGAGAAGATAATCTCTATCAGAAAGTAGGTGCAAGTAGTTAAACTTCATTACTACCACTGCTTCTCTAAGCACTTGAAAATCTGCAAGGAGTGGGCTCTCTTCCCAAACTATCATGTGACCCTGAAGCTCTCCAACAACAATATGTCACCAATGCATGTGTCATCAAAATGTCTCATGGCTGTCATAATTTTGTCTTCGCTTACCCACAATTGCCCTGTCCAATGATGTGGCTCATGGGAACAATCCTCCTCAATCAAATTTTCTTATTTGGCTTCTCCCTCACACTTCTGAAAGTCATCTTTTTCCTTTATAAATAACTCCTGAGAAGGGAGATCAGCCTCCAAGGGTAACTCTTCCAACACTAAGTCATCATCATACTTAGGTGTACTCACACCCAAATAGCCATACGCATCATAAGATGTTGACGTTGATCAGGAAATTGTATCATATGGGCTATTATCCTGTCCATCACATATGCTAATGTCATTACCCTCGTAGGCCAACTCTAATGGTGTATCAAAGACGGCTGCTCTATCACCCACACTACGCACATCCCTAGGTGCATGCTCATCCCAAAGGTCAACCTAAGGTTTTGACCATCCTTCCTCACAAAGGGAGGTCTTTGTTGCACCAACTACCTTAGATTTGAATTCCTCTTTCTTGTTCTTCTTCCCAAAGAGGCTTCAACAACTCTGGATGCTCTAATAATGTTGTTAGATTCTTCTGATAGTATGTTAGACTCTTTTGATAGTCTAGCATCAATGGAAAAAGTGTTGCCCCAAATTCATCATTGGTCATCATCCTTGCTTCCCTTAACCACTGTTGAAATTTAAGTGTTGGTCATTTAATAATGCAATCTGAAATATCTCCTCATTGTTTCCCTTCAGGCTAGAAAATCTCCAACTCTGATACCACTATAATATCTTCGATAGAGATAGGTTGGGATAAAAACACTTTGTTGTGCAAGTTATATTATTTATGGTTGTGTGCTTTTGTTAATCAGTTTGCATTACATATGTTTCATGCTAAAATTTGGTTGTTGACTTTCCACAAACAGTTTGCATTACATGCTAAATAAATACTTCCGTCAAACATATTGCAAATATACCAAAGTTCACATAAAATAGAGAAGGCATGATGGCATTTTTATTATGAATAGAATCTGGAACACAATAATATAGAACTCTAATGGTTGTTGTAGCGGCTACAGTACATTAGAAACACAAAAAACTCAGACTAAACCTAGAATAATGCCATATCTTCTCCAATAGAAGATGTCAAGCCCTCCAAGCCACACGCCCCAATACTCTGGTCATTGTTGAATCTCCAAAGCTAAGTGATATCCCCATTTTGTGGGATAACTAAGGAGATTATGTCTCGAGGCCCTTAGGTTGCAGATATGGAGTGTCGAGAGACTACATGACCAGCAGTATCCTTTTACACAGATGGAGACCCTTCTCACCACCACAAAGGTCGTAGATTTTCAGATGGCATCCACCACACCAGCTGGCTTCCGAGAGGCACTGGGCCTTACTCCATGAGGTACAAGTCAGGTATTATGGTGAGTGCCATTTCAATATTTGAGGCATTTGAGTATGATGTATCTTAGACTGCTTTAGATTTCATGACATATGCTTGGACATTACGCCTTTTGCCATGTTTCACCTTGGTGGTTGACATTATGCCCTAGTAAGTGGTCTTCCTTGGGGATGGGTTTGCTACTAGGAACTCCCTTGAAGAGCCATCATACCATTCTCAACCATACTTACCACTTTCCATCACTATTTCCCTCTATTTCCTCATCTCTTGGGATTTTAGGGTGTATTGACCCAAGAAGGGGTTGTCTGTCATTCTATGGGAAGAAGGGGCTAAAGGCCCAAAGGGATTGTTGTTGGGTAAAAGATAAAAGCCTATGTATAAACCTTCCAGATGCTTCGCCTAGGGATCCCCCAAGAAAGCAATGAAACGCTTATCTGTAAGAAAAGGGGGACCCACAAGAATAATGATTAGGAATGCTTAAAGGGTTAATTGAAGGATAGGAGGTCTCATCACGAGCCAGCCTATCATGATCATTGATATTTAGTGGTATGACATTACCATCATCTGGTCACCAAGCCAAGGTAATGGCTCTCAGTTGCACAACTAAGATAAAGGAGGTCTCATCACGAGCCATCCTTCTCATTTCCACTAGGTGTTTGTGAGTGACACTGTCATTATCTGGACACCACGCCAGGACAGTGGCCTTCAACTTGTCCTTAAATTATGAAAGAAACAAAGAATGGCAAAACGATGGGCTTGGAAAAATTTCATTGCAAACACACCCTTTACAAAGGCACCCATGAATGAGACACTACAACCCCTTGTATGTCATAAACCCCATGCCCACTGAGTCTTGACCCTTAACCACTTCATCCACTTTACATGGCTTAGAGAGGGATCTCTAGGAAACACTCCTTGACCTAGGGCAAGATCTACCCAATAGGACACCTTCTCAACCTTCCCATATCCAAGCTTGGCAAGTCGCATAATGTCTTTGAGCACTTAATTGTTTGAGAGGGTAATCTTTGATGCACATGCTTAGGTGGCTCATTTATTGACTTGATTTACTTATCATGATATTTTGACTTGAGATCCTTGGAGGGCATGCTTATTTGTCTTTGTGGGACCTAGTTGGTGGACAATTTTGGGGGAACAAGCCTAGCTTGGGCTTCCATGGGGCTTGAAGCCCACGGGTGGAATCCAAGGGCCCGCATGTCGGATGAGAGAGATGAAACTTTGGAGGCCTAGAAGACATTGTGGACGACATAACCTAGCCCTCACATGCCAAACGTTTTGCCTAGAAGAGGCAAAACGTCATCTTTAGGAGCATGACGTCACCTAGGGGGGCTAGGGTTTGATGGTGAGCTTACCACTCATTGACACATGGACGTTTTGAGGAGAATGAGGCTTTGACCATGAAGGAAGTGACTTGGATGCTTGACATGTGGCTTTGGGAAGCCTAACTACACTCCTCCTACACCAACGACTTGCTCCTAGTGTCAAAACGTCCCCTAAAGGGGTGACATCACTTTGAATTAGTGTTTCTTTTTGTGTAAAAGTAAATTTTTAGTGAATTGTTTAATATTATTTTTTAAAAGGGGAAAGATTAGGGTTTTTGACCCCTAGTCTTGTGGTTTACCCTAATATTATGTGGACAAACTATTTTGGAGACATTTTGTATAAATAGAGATCATAAGATCTCATTTCATAACATAACTCTCCCATTGTGAGAGGTGTTTGGCTGAAATTTTCGCTAGCCTTGGAGGATTTTCTCTCTTTTGCACATTGTTATGGTTTGTTCTTGCTATTGATGGTGAAAAGTGATGCGATGTGCTTGGAGATTCTTTCTTATGCATGTGGATGGACTTAACTTGGAAGATTAGGGTTTGATCTAGCTTCTTGTGGGATTGGTAAGGAAAAAATCTGAATTTATTGTCTTTTGTCTTGCTCTTTCCATAATTATTGTTAGTTAAAACCCTTGGAGGAGTATAGGGGCATACACCCTCCCCAAGGTTTGTTTACTTTTCAAGAAAGGTCAATTTTCACGCGGTGTCTTGGAGAACTACAAGAGCATACACCCTCCAAGGTCACCTTGGTTTGTTTTGCAAACCCTGGGAAGTAAAAGGGCTTACACCCCTAGGGCTTTGTAGATCAAGCATTTTCATCCAAGTTTCACTACTCAAGGTCAAATACTTTTCAAGGTTGTGCCAAGAGAATTACAAGGGCGTACACCCTCTTGGCACCTCCTAGATTGACTTAGCTACACTTGGGAATTACAAGGGCGTACATCCCCAAGTGCTTAGCCAAGCCATCTCTTTCATTGACCCCATAAACCCAAATAGTAAGGCACTAATCATTTTTCAAATTTGCATTGGAGATATAAAATCTTTGCATTGGTAAACGTGACAATTTCACTTTTTGAAGCTCTCTCACTTGGATTGTATACTTGATGCTACTAGCATCCTTGCCTCCTTGAGGCATCCTCTTTCTCCAAACAATTATTGTTGTTGTTAACAACTAACCCTACAGCCATAAGGCTGCAGAAACCCTAACTGTTCTAACCCTAATATCTCATAAACTAACCCTAGACTTAAGCTAAACTTTTGCCCTCTTATTCTACTTGCTATAGCACACTTTTTGGGCAACTTTTGGGCAAGTGTCATTGGCTAGTTTTGCTGCTGTAATGCATTGTATGCTACAGCCATAAGGCTGATAATTTTTACTGCAGAAATGTTTTATAACAGCCTTATTTGACTGCTCAAGTTTCATATTGTTTTGTGCAAGCTAGACTAGTCATTGTTGGTTCACCTATTGCATGATTAATTGAACTTGTAGCAAATTTACTTGCAGCCTTTGTTATCATTATATTGTTGATAATTAATATTGTTTGATCGTTGCAATTTAGGGACAGCAAGATTAACTTGCTTGTCCACCTAACATACCATATGCAAGGGTGGCTTTTCTTGTGTCTCGGGCAGGTACAAACACTTTTGTAGGTACCCAAAGACTTGGCAACTCTAAAACCACCCGGAGACAAGTCACCAAAGCCATCTTTCCTCTTCCATCATTGACCTTTAGGGGAATACTTCTCTTCTTTCCCTTCCATCCATCTCAATCCCCCCAGGGTCACCGGGATCGCCTCCCTAGAGTGACCTAGTCACCCTCGAAGTGCGGGACCTATATCAAGGTGACATTGGGTATAGTGTCCCTTAGTTGTTGCCATTTTGGTGGTTGGTTCGGGCTTTTCCCAACCTACAACTTGTGCAATAACACTAAGAACAGGCCTCACGGCCCACTCCCAACCCTCTTTGCCCAACAGATGGGACTCGTGGCCCTCTCAAATGCCCTCGACACAACAGATTGGGCACTCGGCCCTCCTTCTAAGTCCACAGCCTACACAAGACCCTCACGACTCCTCCACTACCTCGCAGACATTCAAAACAGGGGGTTCAGCTCCTCAATGGACTCTCGCGGCCTCCCTTCTATCACTCAGCCTGCAAATGGGTGGGATACAGCTCCCTTAGAGAACCTGCGGCCTCACTAGATACCCTCGCGACCTCTTGGTCTGCTTCTGAAACCCATGTGATCCTCACGGATTTGTTGGGGAAGTTCTCGGCCCCTCTAATGGATTCCAGCGACCATCTCATGGTGCCACAAGCCCTACAAACAATGACAACTCGGTCCTCCAAGCAAGATAATGAACCTCCAACAAATCGTTGTACACTAGACTAAAAGAAAAACTCAAGATGAAGCTCCAATTGGAAACCCCGGGTGGATTTTCTCTCTTGTTTAGCTAGGGTGGATATTGCACCACTGAAACCAAACCAATAGTGGAAGGATTTTGTCAAAACCTGAACGAAAACCTCAGCTCCAAGAGCACTGCAAATAAGAGATCAATTCATAATCCCAAAGTGAAGCACTACCCCTCCTTTTATTCTTCTTCCGAGCCTTCTAGATCTTTCCCCTTTTTGATCAAATCCACATAACCCTTATTTCCCCTTTTTATAACTTTTTTTAATGCCAAAAGTGATTAATTGGCTTTTAAGGCATTCCCAGACACCGGAAGTCCCTTTCTCATCATCCCAGCCTTTAGATCTTCTCATGCCGATTCCAACGAGATATTACACGAAGGTATCCCTTAAGATCGTCTGATCCAAATAGTACCTATAGTGTAATTAATTAAAGTATGCTCAATAATAACTCAAAATTACGGAAATCGTCGGAATGTCGCGGAACCAAGAGCGAACTGTGCGGAAATGATCCTAATGATGAAAGATGGTGAATGGACTAGTATGGGCCCCATATAACCCCTCCAAATCGCCCGAGCTCATTATTAACCTCATTTTACCCCTCTGGTTAGGCCGACATAAGCTCATAAAGTCGCCTTCGACTGCAAAACAGGGGAATCCAAAAATGGGGACATTACATCTTTGTTGATTTTTGGATGGATGTGCTGCAATTAGGGTTTGTTCTTATCAAATCTTGGTGAAGTAAGTAGAATTATGAATTTCATTTCATGTTGTTGAATGCTTATGGTAAATTTTACTTGTTCATATTGAAGAATCTTGCTTGGAAAAACCCTACGAGAGGAGCATAAGTGCTTCCTCCCCTCACAAGATTAGTCTCATCCATAAAATTGTGAAAGAAATCCTACCTAGATTTAAGCTCCTAAAGCCCTAAAGTGATAGCACTTTAGGAGTTTGATTCTAGACTCTTGATTATAATTTACTTCAAGAACTTAAGAAGGGAGAAAAGGTTGTTAGAGCCCTGTTATCCCCATTCTGTGGGATAACTAAGGAGATCATGTCTCAAGGCCTTCACGTTGCAGATATGGAGTGTCGAGAGATCACATGACTAGCAGTGTCCACTTGCACATATGGAAGCCCGCTCTATCACCACAGTTTGGATCCATTGTTAGCGCATCCACCACACCAACTAACTTCTGAAAGGAAAATGGGTCTTGCTCCATGCGGTACAAGTCGGGTATTGTGGCAGGTAATCACCTTAAGCATGTTGTATTTAAGCTGCTTTTGATTATAGAACGCATGCTTGGACATTATGCTTTTGACCCTGTTTCACCTTGGTGAGTGTCATCGATTTCCTAGTAAGTGGCCAAACTTTTGGGGAAGGGGTGCAACTGGGGGTCCCTTAAGGGGTTATCATACCATTCCCAACCATACTTACCACTTTCCGCTCATTGTTTTCCCATCATATTTCCCTCTTCTAGGGCCTTTGACTTTAGTGACCCAAGATGGGCATGCACCTCATTTCATGGGAAGAAGGGGTTGAAGGCCCAGGGCGATGGTTGTTGGCAAAAGATAAGAGCCTAAGACATAAACCTTCTAAATGCTCGCCCAATTAGGTCTTGAGAACAATGAATTGCTTCTCTTGAAAGAATTGAAGACCTGCACAATATCAAACACATAATAAACATCCTGCTTGAATGTAAGACTAACACAAGTGCATAACAACGTTTTACATGGTTACCCCTATGGCACTTTGTGGACCTCTTCTTTCAAGTGACACTGTGTTACTGCCCCCCAAGCTAATCGATTCACTATTGGGAGTGCACACGTGTTTTGATCATTAATTAATTAATAAATGGCAATAAATGGGCTTGGAAAAAGGTTGCATTAAGGAAGAAGGTGTAGCACACCCCCTACAAAGGCACCCATAAATGAGATAATACGAGCCCTTATATGTCATGAAACTCATTGACCTATGAAGTCTACCCCCCTATCCACCTCATCATCCACTACATGACCTTAAGGGGCATCCTTGGGAGCATCCCCTACTTGAGGGTTTTGGTCTACCCAATAGGACTTTTATGACACGCCTCCCATACCTAAACTTGGTCAATTGTATAGGGTCTTGGAGCATTTGTTTAATTTGATGAGGTAGTTTTGATGCACATGTTTAGGTGCCTTGTTTATTAGATGTGGTTTTCACTTGCCATGATATTTTGACTTGAGATCCTTGAAGGGCGTGCCTATTTGTTTTGTAGGACCTTGTTTGGTGGACAGTTTTGGAGGAACAAGCCTAGCTTGAGCTTCCATGGGGCTTGAATCCCATAGGTTGGATGCTAAGGGCACGCATGTCAGATCATGATGACTTGCCTTTGGAGGCCTTGAAGACATCTTGGAAGACATAACCTAGCCCTCACATGCCAAACGACTTGCCTAGGAGGGGAAAAACATCACTTCTTGAGGCTTGACGTCACCTAGGGATAGGGTTTGGTGGTGATGGAGGTGTTGCTCATTCACACATGGCATGTTTTGAAGGAAGGAGGCTTTGGACCGTGAAGAAGAGGCTTAGATGAGTGACATGTGGCCTTTGGAGGCCTATCCATGCTTCCCCAACTCCAACGACTTGCTACAAGTGTCAAAACGTCCCCCTAAAGGGGTGACGTCATCTTATTTTGGGGTTTCTAATGTGCAAAAAGTGTAAATTAAATATTGTTATTTGGTTTAAGGGGTAAGATAAGGGTTGTTCACCCCTTATCTTATGTTTTACCCTTTGAATGTGGTCAAACTATGTTTTAGAACATTTGTATAAATAGAGATCAACTCTATTTCAATTTTATCATAGCACTCCCTTGTGGAGAAGGACACTTAGCTAAAATATTCGCTACTCTTGGAGCTTTTCATCTCTCTCTTGCAAATTGTTATGGTTTCTCTTGCTATTTGTGAATAAAAGTGGTGCACTAAACTTGGAGGATTTTTCTCATGCTTATGGATGGAATTTTCTTGGTCATGTTATCCCCTATCCTAGGGATAACTAAGGAGATCATGTCTCGAGGCCTGTTATCCCCGATATCCAGGGATAACTAGGAGATCATGTCTCAAGGCCCACATGGTCCTAGACATGGAGTACTGAGAGCAGGAGCGACCTGAGCATGGTCCTGGGGGACCCATCTTCTTCTTCTCAGCCAGTTTTGTCCTGTCAGGAGTACCAGCCTCCATCACTACCGGCTTGGGCTTGCATCAGAGAGGGCTCTTGCTCCATGAGGTAATTGGTCCGAGGTATCATGGTATGTGTCATATTTGATCATTATAACCCTCTTATGTATGCATTAGATCTCTTTCATTTCAGATAACTGCTTGGACTTTACACTAATCTACTTGACCATTGTTGGGGTGATTGATTGGGTAGCTTAGTAAGTTGGTATTCATGGGTTTTGGTTAGCCACCAAAGGGGGTTTGAAGAACCATCGTCCGCTCCCCTCATTATCACTTTTTCATCTTAAAAACCCGCTCATCCATCCCATTCCCCTAGTCTGGCCATTAGGATGACCGCCAGGGTACATCTTGTCTTGTGGGAAGAAGGGGCTAAAGGCCCGGGAGGTAAAAGCAGCTAGTAAAAGATAAAAGCCATAGGAAAATTAAAACCTAGAGATGCTTCGCCCAGGGGATCCCCGAGAAGGCAGTAAAAAGCCTCTCATAAGAAACTGAGGGACCCTAAGAAAATGATAAATAAATAAGTGCAAGACCTAACCAAGAGGATGGGAGGTCTCATCACGAGCCGGCCCATT
>JASDQU010011148.1:103692-123215 GCA_032191745.1 Picea mariana | reverse complement strand
TAATCAATCTTTGAGAGCACTGTCTATTTGTTTATCATTTTCATGTTTGAATGCTATAAGCTGAATTGAGTTGTCCCATTGATCCACATTTACAAAAATACAAAAAACATTTATTTCTTAAGTTACCAAGCACCTTTGGTCTGCAACCACAAAGGGTTTCTTGGAGTGATAACAACATATACCATGATACCTGGACCAATTACCTCATGGAGCAAGAACCTCTTCTGATACAAGACCAAGCCGATGGTGATAGATGCTGCTGCTGCTGACAAGACAAATCTGATGGAAGAAGAAAAGGATGGGCCCTCCAGGGCCATGCTTAGATCAATCCTGCTATCAGTACTCCATGTCTAGGACCTGCGGGCCTCGAGACATGATCTCCTAGTTATCACTAAAAATCGGGGATAACACGACTAAAGTTGTGTGTGCCTCGACTTCTGTTTGCTCTGCTTGTCCCTTCCTAAGTTGTCTTTCTGCAGCTCTATTTCTATCTTTAATGCCATAAAAAATGCTTCCTCCAAATTCACTAGGTTCATAAACCTCATCTCCTTTTAGATGGGAAATCTCAACCCATTTCTGGATCTGGAAGCCATTGTTTGAGATGCCTTAGACAAAGTCATCCTGGTACTTAAGCTGATGAACCTCTCTATATAATCAGCAACCAACTCCTTTGGTTTTGGTTTGAAATTCCCTAAATAAAGCTTGCTTATAATCTCGTGGTCTGCACTTCTCCTTCTTTATCTAAATAAAAGTCTTCCAATGTTGTAGGATGTATGATTCTTTGATTCGTTAGTCTAGTGGTGTAACTTTTCCACCACACATCTGCTTTCACAAAAAGCTTTGAAATACCATACTGTACTATTTTTTCTAGATAAATAAAATTTATGGTATCAAATAACTTTACTGCAACTAAAATCTAAAGATGTAGGGTTTAATGGCTTAAGATGTCCATCATATTTGGGTACCTCATTTCCCAGTTTTAATACTTCTCCGAAGACCTCACTGATAAGCTTGCTGTGGATGACATAATACTTCCCTTGTTCCTTGAAGCACCTCCTCCTGTTATTTGATGTTCTTGAGCTACCTTGATTTTGCAAACTATTTGCAATAATATTCTGCAAATTATGCAAATTGTATTGCATAGAATCAATCCTATTTCAAAACACTGACTTCTTGAATAGAATATTTTATCTTCTTTGGTGGTATCTTGCTATTTTTCAAAAGAAAACACTGCAAGCTAAAATTTAATGTCCTCTTTAACGCTTCCTACTAAAATCAGAACCCGCTCTGACACCACTTAATGCCAGGAAAGCTGAGAAAAACAACAGATAAAATAATCAAAGAATATTTAAAATCAAATAATTTAACTCCCAACAGCCAAATTCTGAGAACCACATGCACTCAAATTAATCGACACGGTCTCTTGCATAAATCCCGACCTGATTCAATGCATCCTTACAATACATATCAAACACTTTAAACAGGGAACTCAATCCATATTCATCATTATCCATAAATGTTTAGTATTATCCTTGACATCTTATTAATATCTAGAATTATCCATGCAACTTATCCATAAAGAATTATTAATTTTTCCATAAAGTTTTTATATTATCTTCACCCTTGGCATATCTCTCGTAGCTAATAGACAAAGCCCCTCCAATAAACATATGCTCAGCATCACCATGGTTGTATCACACAATTGTGCAGAACTTCATTGTTTCTTATTCCTTGTACATGGACATGAACTGCTCTTCCCTGAAGTTTCTGAGCTAACATTTGGGTCACAAGTAAAGTATATAACTAATGGACGGTAGAAACGCTATAAAATATGTTTGTAATATAGAAACTATTTCCAGTTTCAGACTTCAGCGATCGATATCATCGTTTGGGGGTTCTTTCAGATTCATCACATTTATTTTAGGTCCGAGGTTTCCGATCAGACCAATGTGGTCCATCATCAGGAATAATTGATCAAGTCCAGAACGTCGAGCCTAAAATAAATGTAATGATTCCAAACGAACACCCAAACAATATAGAAACTAATTGCACCAAGAGGTGCATGTATCGCCCAAGCAGGGGATCTATCAACATTTGCTGTTTGTGGACATATTGTTTAAAAAGCTAAAATGTAAAGGTAACTTTTTAAGTCGAGGTGCATCCAATGTTCTACAAATCAGTCAACTTGGACTCAAACTTGGCCGAGTTGACCCCAAACCATACCGACTCAGCCCTCTAATTGGTTTAGGGACTGGTTTGGTACCGAACCAGGTGAGTCGATGTACAACTTGAATGGTTTGGTACCAAATCGGTCCAACTCGGCTGAGTTGGTCTGTTTCCTCATCATGGCACACAGTTTGAGGAAAAGTTCAATTTTTTAATTTACATAAACCCTAAATTCTATCACCCTAAACCCTAAAAACAGATTATATAGAGACCTCCCCCTTTATTTGCATCACACCTCTCTCATTCCGCATATGTGAGCATTTGGAGTTTTTGGAGCAGCATTGAATAACTGTGATTTAGAGTGAGCTCATGTCAAGGATCCTATTTCTAGCAATGGTGATGAGTTTGATGATTGATCATGTTGATCAGTGATATGTAGTAGGCCCATAGCTTGTAGCATGTTGTTTTTTGGACTCTAGAGGCCATTTAGAGCCTCATTGATTATGTATTATGTTTCTAATATGTATTGCACTCAATGACATTTTGATATATTCACCCTTACACGGTATATACATGAGCAAAATTTGCATATTTTTCTCTAATGGTTTGGAATCATGGTTTGGGATCTTTAAAATATATTTTTTCATTAAAATTTTAATATTGTATGTATTTTTTAGTAAACAGAGTCATAAAATTCAAACCAGTCCGATTCTGAACCAAGTCCGAGTTGACCCTCGGCGGATTCCAAGGCCAAGCCAAGTCTGAGTTTTAAAACATTGAGTGAAATCCATCCATCAACATTTCCTATTTGTGGACTTCTTCTTTTTTTCACCATGGATAATAACCCAAGATTATATCCAGCAGCCCGCAAGCAAGATATACCAGAAAATTGTGACTTAGCAAGGGTCGAGGCGTCCTGAAGCCCACCAGGGTCGACCTCTATCTCGGCGGCCGTCTACCCTTGTAGCCTTATCACAATGGGCCAACATGTACAGACTCTACCCCCCTCTAGATTTGAACTTGTGACCTCCGAGGAGGAAACACATGTTCTTA
Organism: Picea mariana; assembly: GCA_032191745.1. Classification (NCBI taxonomy): domain Eukaryota; kingdom Viridiplantae; phylum Streptophyta; class Pinopsida; order Pinales; family Pinaceae; genus Picea; species Picea mariana. The sequence continues at coordinate 119,996 of JASDQU010011148.1, read as the reverse complement.
ACTATTAGGCCCACTCAAGCTGTACTTTGTGGACTTATTATTTAAAAGAGGAAAAGTTAAAGGTAATTTTTTAAGTCCAGCCCTAGGCAGCATGCCAGATTTGGTGAATGAAACCCACTTGTGGGTACATACAAACCCTACTCTTTTGGTTCGCCAGAGCCCCCAACAAACTGCTTCTAGCAAATATGCTTACAGCCAATATATTGTTATTTTATATATTATAACCCGAGGTTAAGATAGCCCACCTGACATTCATATAAACTTGTTAATGATAAGCATTATATATAAGTTATACTTGAGTGGGTCTAATGGTTAAGAGCATGTGTTTCCTCTTAAGAGATCATAGGTTCAAATCCAGAGGGGGGTAGGGTATGTACACCTCCGTAGACTTTAGCAGTAAAATCGCTGCGCGGATGGGGTCCCTTGTCCCACAAACAAGGAGGTCTCATACACCAATTTAGTGTCTGGCTTGACTGAGACCTTAAAACTACTTAATAAGTTAATTTTAAACATGAATAGTTGGATGTCGGTTGGGTTTGGCAGAGGTGGTGGATGATTTGAGGCATGATGTTGACATGACCTTATACCATGAACAATCTAGGGTTTATACTAAGCACCATCCTCAAAATAAAAATAAGGAGAAGTACCCTGAATTTTCCCTATGTTAATGGGAAAAAAAACATGGATAAATTGATATTTGGATAATTGCTACCTCTACGAATTTGATTCCAGATTCGCGGTTAATATGGAATAATGGTACCTCGGATGACACAATTTTGACTAATAAATTTTGTATGCATTCAAGCAGAGAATTAAGAATGGTGTCAAGGCAAATGAACCTGAAAAAGACGCACTACTCTGTCTTCTTCTTCGTCATCTTGTCGGTACTGATAGTCGGCATTTGCTTTGGAAGGTGAAGGTAGACAAGTCGGCATGAACAGTGACGGAAGCAACGCCAAACTCAGTGCTGTAGCTCTCCTGCCCAGCAGAGCACTTGGAACAGATGGGATTTTCTTTGCTGTAGGAAGGTTGTTGAAAGGAGCCACAAAAATTGGGCGTGCAGCATTGAGAACGCTGAGCATGGCAACGCCACTCACACTCACATTCATCCCCATGTTTGCCAGTCACCCACAATCCTCACACTACGATATTCTAATCGCAATGTTAAATTCTTCAAATGTCTATAAATAATTAGAAAAACCAAAAACAAAATCTGAGTATAAGTTACATTTGGGTATGAGTCAGTTTATCGATTAGTGTGCGGGACAAATATTAGTTCCATTTGGCTACGAAATGTGTGATCGATGGAACTAGTAGACCAAATGGTTATTGCAGCATAATACGAAAATGGTAATGTACAATTGAGCGAAATGAAAGACCAAACATTAGATTGAAGCATAATTAAAAGATAGATTGTCATAACTATGGTAGCATGATAAGAAAATGGTAATGTACGTTGGAGGGAAATGGACAACCAAATAGTTATATTGGAGCATGATATTAAAATTGTTTTTAAAATATTTGGAGCATGATATTAAAATTGTTTTTAAAATATTTGGAGCATGATATTAAAATTGTTTTTAAATTGCCATAAAAATTATATGAAGAATTTTTTAAAGTGTGATAATAATAATAAGGGGATTATTAATTTCCCTCATGTTTCTCAAAAATTGATTTAAATTAATTAAATTATAAATATTTAATTAAGTGAAATTAGAATTAAAAACTAGTTTTGAAAAACAATGCATAATTAATTAAACTAAAAAATTTACTATTTAGTTATATATTGCATTACCCATAATTTATCTCTCAAAGAGTTGATAGTTTGATCTAAACTAGAGGAAAATCCCTTATGAGCTAGGGTCAATGCCCTACACATGTATTAGCATGCATAATGTATTTTATATTTTATTACTTAATATTTTTCATGTAATCCAAACCACAAACTTAATTAAATAGTGGATTTAATTAGAAGATCATACATTGTTCTAAGTGGATTACATCCACGTAATATAGTAGAAAATAGTGTTTATGGAATCGATCTATCGTATGGGCAAAAGTATAACAAAAATGTCATGCAAATGAACAATGAAACATAGGAAATAGTGAACTTTGATAAAAGTATAATGAAGACACTCAGAAAAATGAACGATGAAGTAGCATTAGAACTAGAAAAAGAGATATCAAGATTCTAAAATATGAGCATTTCTTTTTAGTAATTAAAGTATCATAAATTGTATTATTTTACGAAAAAGTTGTACATACGTGAGAGATACATATGTTATCAAAAGATGTATATGAAGAAGTTGATTCATATCAACTTAAAACCAAGGTTTGGTGTTAATTTTTGTAACCCTTTCTCTGTGCCTAAGTGTACGATTATAGACTTGACTCAACAAAGGTCTTGGGTTGAGTTGGCACCTTCACAATTTCTGAAGACATTTTTTGTGTTTCTAAATTGTTCGGCGGTAGGACTCAAGGAAAAGTAGACATGCCTTCCTCCTTTCTTATGTATTTCCGTTCATTATCTAGGTCTGGAGCCAATTGAGGTTTTATTGACTCTGGACACTTTGCATCTTCTTAACTAGATGGAGACACAAATTCCCCTTTTGTGCTTGAATTGTCCGGTTCATAATACTTCTTCATCCAACCTCAAAGGAGGGTTTGGATGCCTTTGCTAGTGTTGCAAGTGACAATTTCTATATAGGATTTTTTGGAGCTACATATGGACTTTTATTCTTCATTGGCTTGCATTCTTTAACTTTATTCTTTTAACATTTCTCCTGAGAGAGACTGTTAGTCTCTAATTTTGCTTTTGATTTAGTGAGAAACTCTAATCCTAAACCCTCCCTACCTGCACTTCATTGTTTGCTTTCTTTTGAATTTAATCTTTGTTTTGAGTTTGTTATGTTTTGCATTTTAGCTTTTTGAATAATTTTCTTAAGTTCGGGGATTTAAGACATGGTTTTACAAGATTTGTCACATCATATACCTATTTAAATCCTGCAAATTCAAATTTATGCCAAGTCATTAATAGCGTTACTGGAATAACATTATTCTTGTAGCGCTAATGTAATCATGCCATGATAAGCGCCAACCACCTTGATTTTGTTATGATTACACAAATCATGGACCGATAATCCGCATGTGTCCCACGATATCACTTGAATCAATTATGCAGTTCAAATTGTTACATGATGGGATCATTCTGTACCTTCAAAGACCCATTTCAAATCGGTTCAGTTCCCAAACATCATTATATGACCCTGTCACTCGTTGTTCTGATTTTGTTGAATTATAAGCGCGGGTATCTTTCAGAAGAAATTGTTGTATGCTAACAGTTACAGGTTGTAAATTCAACTTCCAACAGTGCCAAGTTGCAACGTCATATTATCGATATGGCACCTAAGAGAAGTGGGAAAATTGTCAGATTGGAACCTAAAGGCGATGAGCTTCTCAAAGCATATCCGCAGATGGCGCAAAGGTTTAAAGACGCTGGCTGGTTCGAATTCTTCACCACCTTTCAAGGTCACGACGAACGGGTATCTATGGTGTTTGCACAGAACTTTGATGGTTTCGAATTGATGATAGGAAAGTTGTTGATGTTGGTGACAGAACAATCCATCGCCAAAGCTTGCAAATTGGTAGTTGGAGGAGAACGATGGTGGAAAAAGGAGCATGTAGTCACAGAGTTTGTTAAACAATTCTTGCTACTAGATAAGCAAAACCCGGATTGGAGAAAGGGAGGCCCTCACAGCTGGATTAAACAAGAATGGTATACTGCTTTAATCATTATCCACAGGTATATCACCTGCGAAGGCAGATTCTCATCGGTTTACATCTGCCATATTAGGTTGTTAATGCATCTAAATGGAGACTATCCTTTAAATCTGCCTTACTTTCTACTCAAAATCCTGGCAAAGATGTCAAAAAGGGTGCAGTCACACCCCGCCACTGCAAAAGGTAGCCTGTTTTATCAAGTCCTAATTAAGACTCTGGTCGTTTCTGCTCTGAGGGAAGTACAGAAACCCTCGAACTGGTTGATCCAATCCCTAAATCCTGATCCACAGCCCAACAAACAGAAAAGAGGCAAAGGGAAAAGGGTCGTTACAAAGAAACAGAGTATTCTAGTTGATGAAACTCTTGTTAAAGAGGAAATGTCTGCCATCGGGGTGACAAGAACCAGCAGAGGTAAGAGACCCAAATTGGATACAGAAATCAAAAAAATTTATGAGGAAGATGTAAAAATAGAAGAAGATTCAGATGAAGATTATGATGTTAAAACCACAGTCAAGTATAAATCACCAGCAACCAGTAAGAAAGGTGTTGCAGTCAAAAGGCAAAAGAATAAATATGTGCATGTGTCTCAAAACCCTAGGAGAAATTCTACTAGAGTTACCAACAAATACAGGCTAAGGTCCAAAGCTATGTTCGATCCCTCAATCAAAGAAGAAGATATCATAGTTATAGAAGATCATTATGAGGACGCTAAATCAGGTATCAAAGAAAAGGAAGGAAAACCTCCATTACATAAAGAACCAACAAAAAGAGGTAAGCAGACTGCTCCATTCCCTACAGGACCTGTAACAAGAGCTACTACCAGATTGTCAAGAGCTAAAGCATTTGCTAAAGGTATCAGTAGGGTTCCTGAAAATAAAGAAAGAAACCTTGTAGATTCAGACCACATATCATATATGCCTGAAGCCATGGATTTAGCTAGTTCAGATGAAGAGCACAGCTTAGGATTGGCTTTTAGATACCAAATTAAATTGAGAGAACCTAAGGTTGCCATAGATCTGAATGAGCCTGCACCTACAGAAGAGTTCCCCAAATTCAAAGTTAAGGTCAGAACTGATAAAGAAAGGATCAGAGAACTCCAGAAGATGGTGAAACAATTGAAGAAAGAGAAGGCTCATGTAGAGCAATGGAGTGTCAGGCAGCAAGAAAAGATTCAGGGTTTCAAGAGGAAGAAAAGAGAACAAAGAGTATTGCTCAAAGAGCTTAGACAAATAAATTTCAAACTCTATTGGCATAACATTGTACTCACAACAAAGCTCAAACAGAAGACTGCCAAGGCTATTGCTATTATCATACCCTAATAGCTTTATGAAGAATTTGGCACACTTTCAATTTTGATGTTTACCCGGGAACAAGGAAAGATTTACTTATTTTGGCTTATGAAAGGCAAATACCTCGAAATGCATGACTAGATCAAACCAATTCCTATTTTGTAGGATCGAATGTATTGTTGAAAGGATCATTCAAGATTAGGCTATTGAGCTAATATCTATTTTTGTAATGTAAATTCTCTTTTTGAGCTAACCTCCCTAGTAGATAGATGTTAATCAGATCTTATCATTAATAGCATACTAGAAATTAGGATCTAATATATTTTGGATAGTTTAAGCAGGCAGAAGAAAGACTCTGTTGAGGTCAAAAAATTGGAGATCCAGGGGACCTGTTTTGAAATTCCTTGTAAGACATTCATGTTCTATTTGACACTTAATAGAAAAGGCATATGGATGGTTAGACTCTCTTTTCTACTCTATTCTTCTCTCTTCATGCTTGAGCTCATTATTCAAATTGCAATGCATTTGTTTTCTTAATTATCAATTGATACAGTAAATAATTTGTTGTGGTGATTATTTTCAAGTTTTGATTTCAAGCTGATGTTCTTGTTTCTTAATGATATTATGAGATAAGAATTTTATGTGGGTTGACAAATTGAAAACTTCATTTTCTCTTTTCCTTATTTGTCTAATTCATCTATGTGACTACCCTTTAACCAGTCATTGAGATATCTTATGTTCTTAATCTGAATTTCTTGTTTATTTTAAAACCTTGAACCAATTTTCAACCACCTTATTCAAAAACCAAACCATAAAAACCTTCAAAACACTTTTGCAATAATTTGATGATGCCCTAGCTTGCCCTCTCACAGTCAAGTGAAACTTTAGGGACTAACATCTTTTGGTGTCGTTGTCGGGGACGAAGGAACGAATATATCTTCCTTGGGGAAACGACAAGATTAGATTCAAATCTTGATGGTGAACAAGATTTTGGACACTACATAAGACTGTGATTATTCACCTGGCGACTCCTCTGTGGTAATTCTAGCTCCTAAAAGAGAAGGGAAAGAACCTAAAACTCATCCAAATTCTTCATCATCTACTAAGAGACTAGTAACCAGAAAAAATCCAGATCCTGAGCCTGTTGCAGCAGTTCCAGATCCTAAAAAGAAACTAAGAAAACCTAAAGTTATTTTTGGACAGTCCTCTCTCTCAAAGGGAAAATTGTCTTCAGAAAGTTTTCAAGAACAGTCCTCTGAAATCATTAAAACCCAATCAGATGAAGAGGTGATTCCTGAAAGCGAAGTCAAACCTATCATTGAGCCTGCTACAGTTTCATTCCCTTCAACTATCTCAGAATTAAATCTAGATCAATGGAAGCTACTTGTTGAACTCATTGAACATGAATATTCAAACACTTTTCCTGTGGCTGAAACTTTGAAAGATTGCAACAAAGATATTAAAAGTGAACTAGAAACACCCTCTTCATCTCTTGGATCTCTCTCCTCCGAAGAAATTAAATCACATTACTCTTCTTTTGAGAATCCTTTGTTTCTTGGCCCATCATCTGATTATAGTCCAGAAGAGAAACATTTGTCTGCTAAAGATCTAGATTCATTGTCAATACAGTTAAGTTGGCATACAGAAGGGACAGTTTCACCTTCAACATCACCAATCTTGCTTACTCCCAAAACTCCAACACCAAAGATAGCAAATATGGATGTAAACAGAATGGATGCAATTGTTGCAACAAGGTATGCCCCTTTAATCCTTCCACAAGTCATGTATGCCTTCCCACCAAATGATTATATGAAATATTTGTCCAGATTTAATGGAGAAGGAGGAGTTACTGTTGAAGAGCATTTGAATTCCTTTTACAATTTTGTAGACAATTTCAATGTAGAGCATGCAGATGTATGGATGAGATTGTTTGTGCAGAGTTTAGATGGTGAAGCAAGAAAGTGGTTCAAGAGTTTACCACCTAATTCAATTGCTAATATTGAAGCCTTGGATGACACCTTCCTTGGACACTAGGGAGACAAGAAAAACTTTTTATACTACATCACTGAATTTGGTGCTTTAAAAAGGAAACAAGGTGAATCAATACCTGATTTTACTAAAAGATTCAACAAAATGTATGGTAAAATTCTAGACGAGATTAAACCTTCAGAAACATCAGCTAAAATCACCTTTGTTAATGCTTTCGATGCTGAGTTTTCCTTATTGCTAAGAGAAAGAAGGTCTTCTACCCTCAACCAGATGCAATAAGTTGCTATTGAGGTAGAATCAAACATATTAGCAATAGAAAAATTGAATTCTAGGGGTGATAGAGACAGAAATCAAAATCAGTTCAGGAGGCCAAACAACGCACCTCAAAACTTACCAAGAGAAAGAAAAAATCAAGAAGATCAAAAAGTTTTGCCTCCTTTTTAGAATAATGCAGTAGATGAGGAGGAGGATGAAGATGATACAGAAGATGACCCTGCAGTACATCTAAATGATTTTGAAACATCTCCTATGCATGTAACACAACAGGATTATGAAGATACTTTGGTTTTAAACCAGTTTGAAGAAGGGGATATTGCTGAGGTTGTTCGGAAAGAACCTAAAAGGAAGAAATATAATCTCAGGTCTAATTCAAATGCACCTAAAGTAGATACACTTGTTTCCACAAAGAAGGCCAGTAACCCAATTAAAGCAGGAATCAATAAAGATAGTCCTGAGATTCAGATTGATCAACCATTGAAGCAACCTTCCAAGGTTAGTACTCCAGAAATAAAAGAACAAGAAAATAATGTTTCCTCTTTTAGTCTAGAGCATGAAATTAACAAAATCAAGATTTATGTTCTTCTGCTATAACTCATGAAAACAGAGCCTTTTAGGAAGACTGTTCTCAAAGCTCTACAATCTCCTGCTCATGTTACTTCTTAAGATACTATCAATCTGGAAGATGAGAACCCTGCTATAACAATTGGACCTCATATTCAAGACATAACTGATACTTCTCCCCCATTCTACATATCACTAAATGTTCATGACAAGATATTTCATAACTGCCTAATGGATTATGGTGCCTCGCATAATGTCATGCCTGAGGTGGTGTTGGCACAGGGGCAGACCTAGGGTTCAATGCTTCAACAATGCACCAACAAAACCTTAACTACCGGCCCTTTCAGCAACACCTGCGAAGCAGATGAAGTCTCACCTGAGGTAGAGGCAGGGGTGGTTACAAGACTCAGGTGTCTGCAACCTTAGTTGGGACATAGATCTGTGATTCTAACACTTAGAAAACACTTTAGCATAGATCATTCATCGGTATTTAACCCTCATGGCACTCCGCAGATGATGCAGAGCACCGCAACATTCACTTAGATCTAGGTTAAGTTAGCACTTAGCAACAACAAAATAGGTCTAGCACTCAACACTTTCATACATGTCAGATCTACATCCATACATCTAAGAAGCACAAAGCAAAGTAGATCTATCTAAGTATATCATAGCAAAGCACATAGCATAATCATATCAAAGCACAACACATGGAAAGAGACAAACACATTAGGTCGAGGTACCGAGCACAATACACAAGTTTACCGTGGTTCACCCCCACCCTCGAGCTACTCCCACAAAGTCTTCTTCTTCTTTATTAGCTTTGGTCAATCTGATTACAGCATAGAGCTCAAATTTGTACTCTGCATAGGACATGAGATATGCGCACACCTCGCCATATCCTCCTTCCCCAAGTAGATCTAGCACAGAGCCTTCTTACAATCCGTGCACTCAGCACTTACAACACTTGCACTCAGCTCTGCAAGTCGGTCACACAGTATACACAAAGCCTTTACTAGAACTTAGCTTATCAACCTCTCTTACATTGCCTAGCTACTTATTTATATTTTACAAAATAGGCCTAAACATGGGTAAACCCATGGGCCGACATCCCATACCCATTACATTATCCCCAAAAACCCAAAAATGACCCAAGAAAGGGGTCTAGCTTCCACGATCTCCGCTTCGCATTGCACTCCATCTTTGACAAGCTGTCGAAGTTCCAAAAACAGTCAAATATGACCAAGTGTTTCCTCAAACTTGGTTAAGGGCCAACATGCCCCCAACACTCACCTGTGACCCGTCCCGAGTCACTTAGATCTGGGTAAAGTTGCCTCAAAGGTCTTGAGCTTGGCTCGAGCTGCTTCGACTTGTCTCTGTGCTACTACTTCCTGCTCAGTGAACTCCTAAACAATCGCTTAGCTGATAGGCCCTTCCAGTTGTTGCTCGACTGTAACAACTACTTGTTCCAGTAGTGTTCCTTGGCCTTCAATTTATTCAAATAGTATATAGGCCTCCTCCTGGCTCGACTGGAGTTTCTGGGTGACTTCCATCACTCTGTTTTGCATGGTAAGAACAAGTTGTTGGGCAGTTCATTGTTCCTGGGATCTCTTCATCCTCTCGATAGGTGACAGGAGCTTGAGTTGTGCTTGTACTGTATTTGTGTCCTGCTTTGCTTCCTGGAGTTGGGAATCCAGTTTCTTCAACTCAGGGTCTTCAGATAATTGCTCATATATCTGCACACTTTTGTTACTTAGTTGTTTGCATTCTGCAGCAAGTTTTCTAATCCTCTCGATTGCACTCTGAGCGTCCAATTCTTGTTGGTCGCGCACTTCTTGCGGAGTCTGTGGTATGGTCTGAAGCTCTAGTTCCACGACCCTTTATTGATGCTGCTGAATAACTTCAGCCAGCTTCATCACTTGACGCTCTATGGGCTCTTTGGCCTTCTGTTCTAAGCCGGTCATAGAGCGAAATGCTCTGTTGACTGCTTCTTCAATTCTGATCTGCTTCGCGAGAAGTTGCTCTTTCTCTTTTTGGACCTTGGCTCGATCCTCTTCAAATTTTGCTTGGAGAGCATTCTTCTCTTGTTGCGTTGCTTGACGTTGCTCAATAATTTCTTCCTATGCCTTCTTGAGGGCTTGGGTGGCCTGCGCTTTTTCTTCCTGAGCATGTCAAAGGCATACTTTGATTGTATCAGTAATCTTGCAGAGCTGGACTGATTCATCTCCTTCTTTTGTTGTTCCTTCTAGCAGAGGCATAGTAGAGATTGCTCGGCTAGACTGGAGTATCTGCTGTACTCCTTGGAGCGTGATCTCAATATGGCTATACATTTGTTCCTGCTTCGCTTCCTGCTTCTCTATTATTTCCTTTGAAGCATCATTGACCACTACAACAATGAAGTCAAAGTCATCCAATGTGAGGGCAGTTCACATCTTAGTTACAGGGGTTCTTGGTTTCTTTCTGGAGGAAGACTTCAGAGGTGAAACCTTCCTTTTCTTGGATGATTCTGCTTCGTCCCTGGGTGGCGGTACTTCGAGTTGTTGTTGCTAAGATTCTGCACCTTCTTCGTCTGGCGTAATGGAAGTCATCCTTACAGATCTGCTATCTATATCCTGAACCTCTTCGGGCTTCTTCGTCTCCTTTGTCTTCTTTGTTCTACTGGGCCTAGGTGTATCTTGCGCAGCTTCTGGGCTGTCGATTTCTGAAATTTCTGCGGGGTCTGTTGAAACAAGGAGGTCCGCCGACCACTCCTTGGTGATCTCTTCTAGGTCTTCTTCTATCATCTTATAGTAGGACTGGAGTTGTTCTTGGTGCTCATCGGCGCGTGGGGTTAGGTATATAAAATGGCGGTCCGCGCTAAACTTTATCAAAGGTCAGAACCTCTGTAAGTGTTCGGGGTTATGCGAGGTTCACTCCTTATGGCTGCTTTCAGTTGATTATAATATACGTGGAAAACGACATTCGATTTCCATTGCTTTCTCATGCCATTCGAGTACCACAAGGTACTGAACTTCACAGCTAGTGGCTCAAAAGGGTCAAGGTCCGGGAAATTTGCACCTTCTGGTAGCTCCCATGCAACAAAGGTGATCAGTATCAGAAGCCGGCTAAAATGGAATTCGTGCCCCTGATCCTGAGCTTCTCTATAGTCAATCTCCAATTGATTCACCAGGTACTTCGCCCAGTTCATCTGTAGTCCCTCTACGCACTTTCCTGCGAGGTCAACTACGAAGCCTGATACTTGTGTTGGTCGATTCTTACGTACCATCTTCCCTGCGATTAGTTGGCATGCGAGGCGCACTGCGCCACTTTCAATAGAAGCTACCTTGTAGCCTCTCACGCCTTTCTCAACATCGCCATAGGCCTCTTTTATCTTCTACGCAAGAGCACGGTCTGCGGTCTTTCCAGGATAGTACTCATGGGGATCAGGGCCCTACATGCTAAGCCGGATGATCCTATTGATCAACGTCGGATCAACAGTTATGCGGCGTTCTAACCACAGGTATCCTCCATGGTAACTTGATAGCAGTAACTTTACACAAGCATTCACCTCCTGGTGTCTGTCGAAGTGCAATATTTTCATAACTTTTAACAGAGTAGACTACGCGAGGTTCATCGTCCATTGTTGCGGGACGAGCTTCGAGTTCTTGCCTTTAGTTCGCGTCAAGTACTTATACGGGGCCAGCATGCTATAAACTTTATGGTCCCCCAGGTTGAAGTCACAAAACTTCAACGCTGTAACCTTGTCTTGATCTGTGCGGTAGGTGCGTACTCCCTTCGATAAATATGCAGTTACTAGGGTATATTCAAAATCTCTAGGGACATTGTCCCTGTTAATCTCACCGCTCAGACGGGGTATGTAAGCTGGTAGAATGGATGGCACTAACTTTGCATTAGCTATGTCGTCCTTATTCTTAGTTCTCCTCTCTGCGTTGGCTCGAGATGTTCCAGCTCGAGCAGTTGACGGGGAGGCTTGCACTCCTCTCGTCGATGAGGCTTGGACTCCTGTGGACATTCTTCTTTCCAATATGACTTTCTCAGTCATTAAATCGAGAAGGACTTCTGTGATGCATTCCTCAAGCACGGTGAGCTCGTCGGACATACGCACTTGGGAAAGATAAGAGGGGTCACGATGATCTCAAAACACTACACTAGGGTGAACGATCTGCTTGCAATGATCATTGTATACAATTACGAGTTCTGCGGGCTTCGAGTTTTCATTTGGCAAAAGTGTTCTTCATGCGTGGCGCGACGAGCTAAATAGGAAATTCATCAACGGTCTGGTTGCAACAAGTATGAAGCTTTCGTGAACATTGATCCATCCATTATGGCGCAGTCCAACGGTCTGGTGGTGATCCTTTAATGTTTTTCTGTCCGTTTGGGGCGGAAGTTGAACGGGTATATTGGTCCGATGACTATATTGTTGCGCCATGGTGAAGTACCAGATGTCGTTGTTCTGATATCTCGGCGAAGCTCAATTCTTGTGATTTTTCCTTCTGTGAAGTTTGCTCCGGAACCTTTTGTAACTTTTCGATCTTGGCTCTCTTCTTACTTAGCTTCCTAGCCTTCTTCCCAGTGAGCTTCGTCTCATTCATCCTTTTTCCATTCTGAGTCTTATCTTCTCTCGACATAGTCACTTCGCGCTGCTGAGGTTCTTTCTTCAAATCCAAGGGTAATACTCCTTCATCATATGGATTAGGTATTTCAGTCTTCTGTTGTTCCTCTAATGCTCTTATAGCTTCGACATCCAGGTCCCTGGTGTTCAACAACTGAGATCTGTTCTCTTGTTCTTCCATCAAGTAGGTGATCCTTCTAGTCATAAATTCCATGAGTTCTTGCTTCTTTTGTTCTAGGGCTTCCTTTTCTTCTTTTCTCCAGATCTGGTCTTTTTCAATCCAGATCTTCCCTAACAAAGATGGAAATGGGGCACGGTCCTCAATAAATCTAATGACTTCGAACTTTTCCTCTGTCACAGCTCCATGGGTACTCATAGCTATTTGGGTAATTCTGCCACATAGGGTTACCATTTTTCCTTTAAACAACCCTATTCTTCCTAGTGAAGGAACCATAGCAGGCCTTCCCAGGGTTTCCCAAGTACTTTCTATCATAATGTTCATCTGTGTTCCCTCATGTAGAGCACAGTCGATGTTGAAGTCTCCTATTCTTACTTCGATTTTCTCCTTTTCTTTGAAGATCTCTGACAAACTGGCATCTTTATGTTCATCCAGGGTTTCTTTCATTTTCAGTAACATAATCTCTGATTCTTTCTGGGGTTCTTCTACAATCTTAGTCTCTCGACCTTGCTCCATATTCAACTTTTCAAGTCTAGTAATCATTCTAGGGAAATCCAGTACTTCATGGTCCATAGCCTTACAACAAAGGCAACTAGGGTTTCTCTCAGGGCATTCCTTAGCAAGATGTCCTCGTCTTTTGCAAATGTAACAAAGAGTTAATCCTCTCTTTCTCTTCCATGATCCTCAACTTTTCTTGTACTGTGCGCTAGGATCATGACGGCTAGCCTGAAAAAATTGCTTTCTAGGATCCTGCATCCATTGGTTAGTCCAAAAATTCTTTCTATGCATAGGGATAACATATCTTTCATTATTCTTATTAGATCTATTCATATCAAACGTTCTTTCATCTAACAATGCCCTAGTTTTCAAGCTAGGACAAAATCTATCAAGCATACCTAAATCCATACTTTAGAAACAAAACTTTTCACTTCTTTTACTTATATAGATTACAAAGCTTCGAGATCTAAGAACTTTTAACTATTCTTACCTTTATCAGAGCACAAAGCTTACAAATCTTACCTCTTTCTTTAGATCTAACTTATAAACTTCCACTTTAACGTTTCTTAGAGCACAAAGCGTTCAGATCTAACATCTTTTCTTCAGATCTGTCCTTCCTTCTTCAGCACAAAGCTTTTCGGATCAAGTGGATCACTATGCACTAGGGCACAGGTCCATGCACAGAGCTTTTACAATTTCAGGACAGACTTTCCGCACAAAGCTTCTTCTTCCTCAGTTCCCAACAATCATAGTTTCAGGTCCCGGCAATGAAACCATTTGTTGGAACAGGGGCAGACCCAGGGTTCAACACTTCAATAGCGCACCAACAAAACCCTAACTACCGACCCTTTCGGAAACACCTGCGAAGTAGATGAAGTCTTAGCCGAGGTAGAGGTAGGGGTGGTTGCAAGACTCAGGTGTCTGGAACCTTAGCTTGGACACAGATTTGTGATTCTAACACTTAGCAAACAATTTAGCATAGATCATTCATCAATATTTAGCCCTCATGACACTCCACAGATGGCGCAGATGTTGGCAAATATTTAACAGACAGCGCATGCTTGTTTGCTTGTCATTGATGGCAAGTACAACAATGAAGATGGCATGAGTACAGAAAGTATGTAATAGATGGGAATTATGAGAAGATGCTGCAGAGAAGATTTGAATCAGCTCAAAAGAGATAGTGCAGAGGATTGTTAGCAGATCATTGATGGAAAAATCAGAGTAAGCCGAACAAAGTAAGCTCGGGAGGAGAAGCAACATTTCTGATCGTTGGATCCCATTTTAATTCCTGAAAGAAGGAGGACCGTCAGATCTGATTGTAGACAAGAAGAATGCGCAGAAGAGGAGGACAGATCTCAGGCGTCAGACCTGAGCATAAGTTCCGACCATCGTTGGATCAGGGAGAACCTGCACGTTCATTAAAGTGCAAGGAGAAGCGGGCTCACAAAATCTCGAAAGAAGGAGGACCGTCCATCTTCAGGCAGGACACGTGGCAAAAGATCATCATGTCACTGACTGGAAAGTCAAAGGAACGGGGTTCCCTAACCCCTAGAATTTGCGATATGCGAAATCGCAAAACTATCTTAGCTGTCAGATCGAGGTTTGTTCTGGACCGTTGATCCAGCTCCATCTCGAAATCTTGCCTATCATGACTTGGAGTGACGAGAACCTCCATCTAAGGAAAAACGAGATGCGAGATCGCGAAAAAATCAGGACTGTCTTATCACCAAGAACGTGGACCGTTGATCTGAGCTCCATTCGGAGCTTCGCCTATCGCAACTTGGAGAGGCAAGAAACATAACCACCGAAATCGCGATTTAATCGCAGCCATTAGATCAAGGTGTGATCTGGAACATTGATTTGACTCCATTTCAGAGTTTTGCGAATCGCGACTTGGAGAGGCAAGAAACATAACCACAAGAACACTGAAATCGCGATATGCGAAATGGCGATATGATCTGAGTTGTTGAATCAAGATCAGATCTGAACCATCGAATCATAGGACAAGTGGCAAGTGATTGGAATTTCGCTGACTTGGAGTCAACAAAGCATGGTGTAGAAACTCGTGAAATATGAAGCACCTTTTTGGCACAGCCTATGGTCACCGCCGGTGGTCACGAGAAGGGAAGGAGTCAGTTCAGATAAGCTCCATTTCGGAGTTTCGGGGATCGCGACTTGGAGATTCGAGATGTCTCATCTCCAGACTCACGAAATGCGAAATCGTGAAAGCGCTTTATGCATAAGCGCGTGGTCACAGCCATTGGGCACATCAATGGAAGATGGAGGAAGAAGCTAGAGGTGCTAAGCTTCACCACAGGGATCCCGAAATGCCGAATTACGAAATGGTGAAACAGGCACAAGATTCTTTATTCTTAATCCAATGGTTCAAGTGAGTTTGAATATGATCAGAGGGCTACTGTTCCATCTCATAGTTAATTCATTAGTTACAAATCTGTTAGCTAAACTGAGTCATGATTCTTGATTGGATGGCGTTTCAGTTGCTTAGATGGTTTTCTTTTGCCTAAGAAGATGCGAAGTGTAACTACTGTGGGTGTGGTGCATAAAAGCAAAAGATACAGACTGTGCGTGGTTGGTTGTTCTAGATGAAAAATGAATTAAACTGTAAGAAAGGGAATATCACAGGATGCGCAGTGTGAGACTAAAAATATGCGCAGTGTGAGATAAAACTCAGAGAAGAGTAACAGATGAGGAAAAGACTTGAAGCAGAGCAGAATGACAGAACAAGTTGAAGCAGAGCAGAATTGTAGAACAGACAAAGGAAGAGAAGAATTGCATAACAGTTAGAGGAAGACCAGATTTACAGAACAGAGAAGAAGTAGTAAGAATCGATTTATCTGTGTAGTTGGTTGTTTAATTATTCATTTATATTCCAGGGTGGTTGGAAGGTGCTAGGGAGGACTGTTGTCCTCGGAGGTTCAAGTGGGAGCTTGAACACAGGGAGTTGTAGCTTCCATCTGGTTGCAGCCAGAGAAACCAGGGTGGCAGGGTGGTGCAAGGGAGAACAAGTGTTCTCTGTTATACAAGTTGGAGCCTGTGTAACTGGAAGTTGGTGCTTCCATCCAGTTGGTGCTGGAACATTAAGGGAGTTGGTGCTTCC
>JASDQU010011148.1:62425-73782 GCA_032191745.1 Picea mariana | reverse complement strand
GGCCCTCCAGGGCCATGCTCAAGTCAATCCCGCTCTCGGTACTCCATGTCTAGGACCATGTGGGCCTCAAGACATGATCTCCTAGTTATCCCTAGATATCGGGGATAACAAGCCAGATTTGGTTATCACATATAACAACTTTAAAAGAACGAAACACTGAAAGACAACTTGGTTATTTTTGTACAATGTAATATTAAGCAGTCGTACCATGGAGTAGCAGAGATTGCATATGGACAATTTCTCTTCCGCAGTAAATACCACAAATTAGTTAGAATTGATATTTTATCCATGATTTTTCTATCTCACATAAAAATTTAAATAAGGGGGTCCTTGAATTTTCCGAGGATAAAAAATTCAATGGGACTTTGTTGTAGGCACAAAACCGAGCAATTTAATGATTGTTGTTTTGAAAATGCTATGCATTGTGTGTTTATTTCTTTTCCTTGAGTTAACTGATCAACATTGTTATTTTTCTATTTTAAAATATGTAAACATGAAATATCTTCTAAAGCATACTCATGGTTAGGAGATAGGAGAAAATGAGAAAAAAAATAGAACAAGAAGGATGAATAAATAATTTGGTAACTATCAGAAAATCTTCTTGATATTTCTCAGTCAAACTAGAGGAGGTTATGACAACAATAATTATGATCAACCACAATTTATTCCAATTTATTCCAATTTATGTATTTCTGAAGGAACTGTCATGTTTTGTGTGCCCAAATTTTCTTCCTCAATTGACTGATAAGCATTCATGTTTTTCTCCACTGAAAAATATGAACATAAAATTTTATCTCATAAACATTGATATCCATTGTTATAAGGTAAGGATAAGAGAAAATCACAAGAATTTTGAGAACAAGAGGGTTCAGGAATGGTCTCGAGGAGATAATTAGTAAAATGGTCTGAGGTGGTGACCCTAAGAAGTTCTTCTTGAATATATTCAATAAAAATAATAAAAGAGTGTTCCACACCACAATCATGAACACATGAGTTGGACTCACTCTAATCCATTCCTGAGGTAGCTATCATATTTTCAAGCACGTGACAACTTTCTTCATCTTTATCCATAGTTTCCTCCATTTCTTGTGATGAAAAATATAAAATACAACAATCCGAACCTGACATAACCATCAGTGTGACCCAAAGTGTCTCATTACTAGAAGGAAATCCTTCCTTTGTGTCCACTACAAAAAAATATCAATTCAATTTAACTACACAAAAGGTTTCTTTTTCATGACTAGGAAAGATGGGGGGAATGGAATGGTGGGAGGATATATATACTTCTTTCGAGAAAACAAGTTCTCTTTGATATATATCACCCAAAGTGAAGAAAGATCCAGGCATATGTTGTTCAACCAAATCATTAGTATCTTTATAATTTTCATTTGAATCCAAATCAACATGTAAACTAACATCAAGACATGATTTGTATTTGGAATCCACTATATAATCATGCTCATTAGAAATGGAAATTAAATGTAGAATCCACTCCCTAACAAAGGGAAAATAATCCAAATGAAATTTATAGATAAGATGCATAGCCCTTAAAGAAAATTCTTCTAAAGATTCATATTTTTTCCTTATAATCTCTAATATTTATTTACACAATTCATCATTATTAAATTCTCAAAAGAATATAAAAATTCATGCATAAATGGTTCCCATGTGTGAATAGAGGCGGTCGGCAACATCTCCAACTAGCTTTTAACTCAGCCTGCAAAAGTAAGAGTGACAACCTACATATGACACCTTCATGAGTAATATTCGAGAAAAACAATTTAGACAAAAATAAATGATATGTTTAGATGTAAAAGTCAACCTTAAGTTCATGGCGCAAAGGTGTACATCAATTCTAACTCAAGGCGCAAAGGAAAACTGATCACATGACCAATCAGACGTCATCAAATTCATTGCGTGCCAATAACCTATTAACTGAATCAGTGTACATCCCTCAATATTCCAATGCGCAAGAAATCTCAAAATTTAAATCGCAACTTAATCAATGACGAAGGGTAATTACTTACCTAACCTTTTAAGGTGCCTATGTAACTACACAAAAGTTCATTAACACCTAGCGATAATATGAGAAGGCACAAGTAATTATTAAATAAATTAAGGCACAGACTAAAATCAATCAATCCATCCATCGCATTACTTCCATTACGCGCAAAGGTTACTATCCAACATTCTTTCATTACATCATAATTTCATTGCGCGTAGGTAGTCTAATCTCTAATCAATCCACCTTTGTATAATCAATGTGACTGAGCATTCACCCCTAAACCATCATTCATCTACAGAGAATCTTCGATGTGCAAAAGTAATCAATACTAGAATCAACATATGTCGACGCGCTGATGGCATCAGAGAAACTAGTTACCCAACTAATCATAAATCAACATAGGTATTGCGCATTAGTCATAGATTTGAAGCCAATCATCGACATAAAAAATTCAAGGCGCGCAAGAAATTTAATCATTCATTTGCCGCTCTTCAGCATTATTCACGCGCCAAGAGAATCCATGATTGGTTGCTTGATTCATCACACATCAATAAATAACTTGAACAATTAACAACCTTTAAGTTGAACATTAATTAAATGTGGGTTGAAGGTTATTAAACATTAATTGTTTCCTTAATAAACATCGATTTGAGTATTAAAGGAAATTCAAATGATCATTCCTTGAATATTCAATTGAACCTATGATTACATAAAGAAACTGATAAAATGACTAAACTCTCGTTATTACTTATCCCGATACAAGCAAGGCAAGCTCCAAGTTAGATGGATAAGACAATGTACCATAACAACCTCATTAATCCTCTAATTATGTTTCTTGAACTTAACTCATGTTGTTTCCACCATCTAGCTCAAATACAAAAAGGGGTTACCGGATAACCTAATGGAGCTCCTTACACTCCATCAATGAGTTGTCAAACTCATGTCTGCTAGCTAATCCAATTTTTGACCAGATTTTAAATAGTGGAGGGTACGCATGGAGATACAAGGTAAGAGTAATTATTTTTAGTTGAACTTCGAGTGCGCTCAGAAAAAGTATAAGATGTGCAAACATGCCTCCTCCTGGAGATTCATGCCTTGATTTACATGCACCTTACCTAAATAAAATGGCAACCAAAGACTACTAAAGTCTGACTAATCCAAGTGATCCAATATCCTACAGTACTCTCTGATATCCCACATATAACTCCTCTACGGGTCATAGTCCAAAGTTCAAGCAATCTTCAGTCAAATCCAACCTCAAGCGTCCTCAAAGTGAAACGAAGTTGGGATCAAGTAAGCCATAATCAATCCTCAACGTTCAACCGGTGTCTATGCTCCTCTCACAAATTCAAATGATATTCTTCCCACGACAGACATATACACGGTGATCTATTTCACCAATCCACCACAATGATCTGCCTCTAAAGCCGTCTTCCTCACTTGAATTTCAATTCGATTGAGTAGTGCATTAAGTTTCGTTTGGGCGTAGGAAGGAAATATGCAACCAACGATTCCATTAGAGTCTAGAAAAATCCCAATCCGTCTCTCCTTGCATTTGGAGCTTGCTGGCCATCAACAACATCAGGTTTCGAGTATTCCATCTCTTCAATCAACGCGATTGATGGAGGAATCGGATCTAGGTTTGAAATTGACGTGCATGCAGTCATCAATGCGTATGGGATTTATCATTCACATTAATGGATGTTAAGAGTCGTTCAGGGAGCCACCCAGGCGATAGGCTTCTCTCCCTACGCCAAGCAAGGGAACTGTGCCCTGAAGGAATTTAATTCCCAAACCTTCGTTGTCAGATGAATGAGGAGATCTCGGTGCCATAATTCGTTGGAAGCGCATTAAGAAAAATGCAGGATCAAACGAATTTGCTGCCAGAAAATTTAGAAATCTCAGGAGTATTCATTCGTTGGAGAAACATCGTTGAAGTTCATTAACTACAGGAAATAAGCATAATTAAAACTGGTTATGGGAGAAACTCGCTTTTAAATTTGGCCTAAACTTCTCAATGAAAATGCTGAGGGGAGATCGGTTGGGATCTCAGGCTTATGTTTCTGAGTGAAACGCTGAGGTTAGACACACAGAGAAATGCATCCCCGAAAGAAGAAACAAAGGGACAGTAAGCTCAAGGCTAGGCGATTTAATTTGCAGGCAAGGGAAAAGGGGAGGCGAGCACGAGCCGCGAGGACACATAGGAAGGTTGAAAAAAAACGCAGAGTTACAGAAACCCCAAATGCATAGAGTCGCCTCTATGTATAAATACAAAGATCTATGCTAATGCACAAAGCCCAAGCATGATAATAGCCATTAGTTAGATAGCTAGTAGGGTACTTTTGGAAATTCATTCGAATCTGGTTGTTTTAAAAATGTTTGGAAATGTGTGTGTATATATATATATATAAAAGAAGTTCAAGTGAAAATCAAGAGCGACGACCCAGATATAATCTCTTTTGTTAATAGGAGTTGGAAGGGTAGATCACGTGCACAGTACTAGATCCCTTAAGTCGCATAGAAGTTAGACAACATTTAATGCAAATTCAGACCCTTTGACAAATTTAAATGCATAAGTTAACAACAAATTTCACATTTGTTTAGATGAGATTAAACGCAGAATAAATCAGCATTTAACACATTGAAAGTATCATAACCAAAGGTGCAGAATTTGCAATGGTTTTCCCGCACTTTCGCTTCGTCCAGCTCCTGCCTGCAAACCATTGAGACCTCACCGGTGCTTCCCAGCCAACATTAGGGGTACTCCTCTTCCCCCTAAGCCCCCCAAGACGAAAAAGGGCCACACACACAAGCCAGGGAAAATATAGCTCCCAACTCGCCTCGCAAGGTCGAGCTACCACTCCCTTTCAAACTGGGCATCCCAACTCCCACAAGTTAAAATTAGTCAAGAAAAATATCGACAACGTAACCTTACGCCTACCAGACATAAAATCAATTTATTATTTATTTAAAATTTCCGATTTCCCTCACCCACCTAAAATCGTTCCTAAAAACGCTCCTAGGTGTCCCTTTATTCCCTTACAATTCTTAAATTATTGTCACATTTCTTAAAACCTAGTTGAGTTCACAATTAGAAGGTTACAAAGACTAAATTCCCTACTATGTTAGACATTCCCCTTTTCCTTAAGTTTCCCCCTTTTCTTCTTAGTTTATATTTAGCAAGTTTACATATAACCAACACTTTACCATTTTAATAATTTAATCCTTCATTAAAATTTTACTTTAATTATTAATGTTTGAATTTTTTTTACCCCCCTTCTTGTTATATGTCCATTTAGTTTTTTTTTTGTTCACATGTTCTACTTAGATCTAGGTTTTAAATTCACTAGGCTTGGCAATAGTTTTTAAGGAAAAGTTTAGTCATTAAACTTTACTCATACCATCATTCAATTTAGGCCCGACTAGGTCCTAAGGAAGCATAGTTTTCTAGGTACTAGTTTTATTAACTTACCATAGTTAAAAATCACGACGTGCCCTTCAAGATGCACTATGTGCTCCACAGGTGCCACTTGCTTGCATTCCTGTTTTATTTGTGCGGCGTGCCCTTCAAGACGCACTCTGTGCTCCATAGTTGAATCAGTCAATCATATAGTGAACCAGATCACTTGCACATAAGCGTCCACAAGTGTGCTTAAGGGTGGGGTGTTACATACACCCCCTCTTGTTTTAAACTTCGTCCCGAAGTTTCACACTATATAAGTTCTGAAATAAAGTGTCTAACAATATCAATATGTCTAGATATCAACAAAAATGGAAGTTACTAACACAAATCATATGTGTCCTCCCAAGTCGTCGAGTACGAACTTTAGTTGTCCCACTAGAACTTGACATGATCGACTATTCGACGTCGTAGCTATCGAATGCAATGGTCTAGAATGCGGATTCTCTACGTTGTGAGCACAACCTCGTCCAATATTAGCCAAGAAATCAAGTCAATCACATGGGCAGGATCACTGACCTAAAGTTGCACACAGATACAAGATAAACACCATGCAACACCTCAAGAACGAGGCACGGCTAGTCATTAGGCACTTCATAATTATGGTCGACGTGATGCACATCGGAAAACCCTTATGTCGATCATGCACTTCTTTTGTCCCCTTTCATATCGTTTGTATTTATTCTTTCAAATATTGGATCTCTTCTGGTCCTACCAGGACCCCATCCTTGAGTCGATCCCAACTCAAAGGCATCTGACACAGTCACCCATAAAGAAACTCAAATGGTGCCATCTCAATGGTGCTTTGATAGTTGTTGTTGTACGCAAACTTGGCCAGCGACCAGAACTAATCCCAACATTTATGTTGGTCCAACACACACATATGCAACACAACCTTCCCAAATTGGTTCGTTCCTTCAGTCAGCATGTCCATCTTGTTAGGGTCCTATAATATAGTCATATGTTCTCTAGTTATCTATTTTAAAGTTTTTTCTAATCAAGTTGAGAATGCTTTCAGGATAAGATGGTCAGGAGTAATGGTCTAGTGGCATATCCTATGTTTCAAATCAAATATCCAGGTATAGCTAGTGTTTTCACATGGTAAGTTGGAATTATGATACATCCACATGAGTTTTTGAAGGTTGAAAGTGGCCCAATCAGTTGATTTCATGAATTTGGTTATATTTTGATTGTGGCAGAAAGATTGGGTTTTGGTAGCTAAAAGGTCGAAATCTTATGGTCATTAGCTACTGAAAGTTAAAACTTTCGGTAGCTAATCGGCTTATTCACGCATATCGTTAGCTGCCAAAAGTCCTAAATATCTCAAGCATTTAAAAGGGTCTCATCACTCTCATATAAACAGTGGTACATCAGTCATCATTTGTGGTTATGCTGCCAAAACCATTTTCTGGTCTCATTCCTACGATCTTCAAAAAGGATTATGATTCATTCAAGCCTTTGTCCAATCAAATAATCATAACCTAGATCGTGCCCATACCATTTAATCGATCCCAAAAATGGTCATGAGCCTTCCCATACACTGAATCGGTCGATTGTCGGTTTTTGGTTGTGTTTAATCCACCCATAGTCGTCCAAACCCTTTCATCCTTTAACTCTACCATGAATCTCACTATTTAGCCCCTCCTCCATTTGAACCCACCTTATTTCCTTTACATACCCTATATCCTTTATCAACAATCTAGTTTTGAGGAATTTATAATAGTTTTGGTGATGAAGAGCTCAACAGGAAGATCCCTTTTGAGGAAGGAATTGCAGGATACTTCATACCTTGAGGCACACCCTAAGGCTTGTGAATTATTCAAAGAGGTTGGATGTTAAAATTTCTGCCAAAATCTCCAGGGGTACCATCAGGTTATCACAGAAGAATTTTCCAAGAGCTTTGATGGCTTTAAGGTTCATCTTGGGCCTGTTGTGATGCAGATAGAGGAAGTCAGTGTTGCAACAACCACACAGATTCCTAGTGAATGAGAAAGGTGGTTTAATACCACCTCAATCAAGGAAATCGATTTCAGATCATTCCTCAAAGAAGAACATCAAAATATGAAGTGGCAAAAGGATATTCCTAGGAGCTATTTGGACGAGAAAAGGCAAACATTGCTAAAGATGATTCAAGTTTACATCACTTGTGAGGGGAGATATGGAAGGACCATTCTCTACCACTTCAGACTGCTCCTCCATTTCACAGGTAAACAACCTCTAAATAAGCCCTTTTACCTTCTTAAGAGTCTTACCAAGTGTTGGGCTCTAAATATGTCCTAAAAACAAACTCTATGCATCAACCAAAGGTAGGCACTGGCACAAGCATTTTACTTATTGCCTACGTAGGTTCTCAATACCCAGGCTCCAGAGATGCAACACCTGTAAAGAAATAGCAATCGTAAAGGGAACGATAGTTTTTCTATTCAAATGAACAACACTTCTTGTAAAGGGAACATCAATCGTAACAAGGGAATGACAGTTGTTCTATTCAAATGAATGACACTTCCTATAAAGGGAACAACAATCGTAACAAGGGAATGACAGTCGTTTCATTGGGTTGAACTAATTTTGAATTAATTGCATTGTAATATTTGCCCAACTATTTAATTTGTCAACCTGAGGAAGTCTTTTATTTCAAAGTTACTGTGCACAACATATGCAAGAAACAAATTCCAACTAACACTATTATCTATTTAATAAAATAAAACACAACTTAAAATCAATCAAATCCGCTCTTGCTTGAAAATACACTCAGCTGAAATAAAATCACTACCACACTCTTACATAAATTAAAGGAGTATTAACAAAATGGAGTAACAACAACAAGAATTGAATATTACTGTAACAACAATCTAATAAACAACACGCAATTGTAAGTAATGATCAACTAATCATAAACCAAGATAAATTAAGACAATGAAAAGAAAAACACAAATAAATGAATAAGACCAACACATACCAAATTGAGGGGGGCCTGCCTCACCTAGCATGCATGGCCAACAGACTTACAAGATCAAGAGAAAGTTGCACATAATTGCGGATCCATTAGCTCCTTTGTATTATTGAAGAAAACTCAGAAATTATGTAAATTCAACACTTTCTTAAAAATAAATTCTATATAATCTCGTGACTGGCCTCTCCTGATTGAAGAGGTCTTATTTATACAAATCAAATCCCCAAATCCTTGGGTTTCTCAAACAAATTTCTAGTTTTAGAGAACCGGCCGCAACTGTAAATCTGGAAAAATACCCTTTTAAAGAACCACCGATTTCTCTCAAACCGTAGCTCCAATTGGAAAACGACCCACAATGAACTCAATTGGGCCCATTCGAAACAAAATCCATGGCTTGGATTTTTGAGATTCATCCTCATCTGCTCACAATATTCCACACAAATTTGTCTCTCCTTATCTGCTATGTTTTTCACTGAAAACGATTAACCATGAGCTGGAACTCACATGTGCCACTTGGAGGTTGGAACCTTGACTGCTGCAACTATTTCAAATCACTCATCAAACCATCATCAGAAAAATCATGCATAATAGTTTTTAATTCATTAAAAATGAAGGAAGAATAATCATTATTATTTTTTTATTTTTTATTTTTTTATTTATTTTTTTATTTTATTTTATTTTATTTTTATGTCTGGAAGAATCAACAACTAGTTGGGCACGTGCTCGCATTACACGTTGCTGTGTTATCCAACTGCTACCACTATAACCTCCAGGTGTGCCCACGAGGCTCCATACGTGGCAAACATTGTAAGTCGGGGGGAGTTGAACTCGAAACCTCATGGAACATCATTTTCACGGCACTTGCCAATTGAGTTGCCCCCCCGGGGGCAAAGAATAATCATTATTAACCACTAAAGCATAACAAGAATAATATGTTATTTTATGAGCAGTTGTAGCAAATGTATGGAAAATGGAATGATAAATGAATGATAATAGGAAGAATAATGGATGGAAAGGATTTCTATATATGATGAAAATATGGACAAATATGTGACCCAACATCTACCCTACACTGAAAATGTTGCATGTACTCATGCAACTCAATACATTGCATTAACCAAGCCGTTAAGGAATCATTTGAATGTTGTTGATACAATGGAGTTTCATGAAAATCACAACTCAGATGAAGAAGGTATTTTGATAGTTTTATATGTCACAATTTAATGCACATTCTTGCCTAAAATCATAACAATCCAATACACAAATCCCAAGATATCTTGTTGTTGAAACTTCTCGTAATTGAAACTCTCCTGAAACAATTCTGACAACACCACATTTTTTTTTACAAAGTACAAAGTGGATTTTGTAGGCATATTTAGACTAATCCCATGCTTCATCATAACAAAAATCATGACAACCTAGTTCGTCATTTGGAAGATATGCCCAAATCAATTTCTACACTTTTTGTAGAAAATAACATGCATGAGAAAAATAAATATGAATGGAAAATGAGAGAACAAACCATCATGCATAGTAACCCCTCTTCTACCCCACACTGATTGTATAGCATGTTCTCATGTTACACTATGAAATCAAACTTAAACACAATCTCAAAAGAGATCCTCTATAGAAAACTAATGCGTAAGAAGACAATCATCTCTGAGTACCCCTTGCTTATGTATACAACACAATCGCCATTAAATTCCCTCAATAAGTTTTGCTTGTACTTCAAGGCAACATTTTTAATGGGAAAAGAATATACAAACCTTGAATCTGGTCATGAGCTTGCTGCAAAATGATTAGTACATGATTATCTTTTACTGCTGGTTGTAAATACCTTATCAATGCTTGAATACCAATCCTCCAATCTTGGAAATCCATCAAATGTATCTCAAAATGTGATTGAGTTGGCCATGTCATGAGTTTACCATCAAATGCTTAACCATATGTATTTGACAATCCACATACCATATGATATATCCTCCAATAATCTCATTTTCACTTATGGGGATTGCAGCCCTATAATCATCGGATTCTAGATCTCAAAACAAATTGCTTTGTTTGTAGGTTACCTCACAGGTTTTCATCATTGATAATAAGACTTATTTTCCATGAAAATTCATAAAAGTAAGACTGTAAGGACCAAATATTTTACCATCATTATGAAGTGCTCAGAATTTCTGAATCAATACATGCATCAGTGTATCATGAACCAAGAAAATGAACCACATACCTTTGTATTTCTACCCATGTGTTTAAAAGAAAATGGCTTCTACAATAGTTTCTTTTACTGTAGGTTCTTGTGGATAGTCAACTTCCTTCTTCAAATAGATTCTTGGGCATGCATAGTAGTTGTTCCATTCTTCATGTAATGAAGATAACTCATAAAAAAAATGTAGCCAACCAATGACAAAATCTGGAAATTCCAATAAGTTTTCCCAACACCTAGGTAAATTTGTTGCCATATGTACCAATGGTGACCCAATTTTCTGCCATAGATTTCATGCTAGACTATAGTAGCATGCTAAAATATGAGTACACAATGGAGATCTGAATTTGCCTTGGATATACCTTCACTTTCTAAGATTTCAACAATAAAATTATAATGTTGAGAATAGATGGTTGAATATGAAACATGGGCGGAAACTAATGATTGTTTTTGCATGCCAAAGATAATGATTCAAAGTGATTTTTTCTTTGTTGTTTGGCAGCATAGACTTCTTCTGTTGCTTGCAATAATTGTGGGAAAGGTGCCTCTGAAATAAGCCACTATAGAAATTTCTTTTTAAATTTTGGGTGGAGACATTGCTTCAATTGCAAGTCAAAAGGCTGGAAAAGATAAT
Source organism: Picea mariana (assembly GCA_032191745.1). Classification (NCBI taxonomy): domain Eukaryota; kingdom Viridiplantae; phylum Streptophyta; class Pinopsida; order Pinales; family Pinaceae; genus Picea; species Picea mariana. The sequence continues at coordinate 62,521 of JASDQU010011148.1, read as the reverse complement.
TGGAAACCCATGAGATGAATGAATACATCATGGAAATGAACCAAAGAAACCATACCTCTGACTTTTAACGTGCTTGTATGAAAATGGACATCATGA
>JASDQU010011147.1:238573-249365 GCA_032191745.1 Picea mariana | reverse complement strand
CGAGATAACTTGTAAATGAAACAATTGTTTTCTTTTCCTTCCATCAGGGATTACTTTAGACTTTGAAGAAGAAGTACACGAACTGAAACTTGCAACAGTAGATTTATCTTTGATGCCCATAGTTGTAACCTTGTTTTCATCCTCAAAATCTAATCCAAGATCCTAAACTATGGCCATGGTCTTCTTATTATCCTTCCTAGGCTGACCCCATTTCAGTTTCAATTTTGGATGCAACTTTCAACAATGCTTCTCATCATGCCCTTTCTTCTCATAGTGAGAACATGTAGGCTTTTTCCTTTCATCCTTCACTATAGTTGTCTTCTTACTCTTCCCTTTTCCCTTTGATTGCTCCTCGAATTCATGTGACTCCTCTGACACATTTTCAACATGTTTTCCTTTGTTGGCTTCAAGATGCGTAGCTTGAACTGATACTTCATCAATATTAGTAGGATTAAACATCAATATAGTATGACAAAGATATGAGTGCATACCACCAATATGCTTTAGAAGAGTCTTAGGAGTATGTAATGGAATTCCCAAAGATAATGCCCTCCTCTTAAATTTATGTGTATAAGCTTGAACATTTTTCTCTTTTCCTTGCCCCAGATGTTTCCAAGCAATCATTGATGTTTGCATATAAGTTAATGAATAAAATTGCTTTCTTAATGCAACAACAAATTCAATCCGTGAAGAAATAATTTTACCATGTTGAATAAGATCAGCTTGTGTTCGACACTCCGACCATATCAAGGTTTTGCCTCTTAGGTGAAGAGTAGCCAACAATATCTTTGAAGTGTCATTTATGATTTTTTGTACCCTGCAATACACTTCAATTTGTTTGACCCAATTGTCCAACTTCTATGCATTCAATTCTCCATCATAAGTAGGCAAATTAAACTTTACATCTAGCTTTAACAAAGGCAGATCGCGAGAACGAGAAAAATTCTTGGAACACTTTTTCCTCTTATGAGAAGAATTTTTACTTCCATCGGAAGAAGAAGAAGATGATGATGATGAAGATGGAGATGAAGGAGACCCTGGAGGTTCTGCACCTTCTCCGCCTCTTTCAATTGCTTTAGTTTTTACTGTTGTTTCAACTGGGCCACCTTCATTTTGATGAGGAGTTTCTCTCCTTTCTAGGTCTTACAAAAATTCCTTAACCATATTTGTCATCTCAAGGAACATCCTTCGAAACTCCTTATCATTCTCTAACATAAATTCTTCATGCTCCATTTTTCTTCTTTGAGTGAAGCTCCTTGAACCAATTTCAAGGTTATAACTTGCAAGCTTTCCTTCACCTCGCTTAGACTTGTACCTCGTAAACATTCACTTGTAAATAAATGTAAAAACTAGCTTTGATACCACATGATTTGAATATACCAAACGAATTCTGATACCAACTTGGTTCTAAATATCAATAAAATTTCGATACTAATTCAACTGAAAAATTCTTAGATGTAAATATTCCTTTAATACACATAAACATCCAACCAGATTAAGGAAATCGAATATCTCTTGACTATTTGCAAAATATTATGTGAATGTCTTACTTATCAATAAACCCATAAATTGATGATTAATTTGAACTGTAAATGAGATGACACAACAAAAAATAAAAGAACTCAAAATACATATATAATTGACATACACCACTGCATCTTCAAAGCCTATTTAAATAGCATGATTGTTCTTCATCATCTCAAAATTCTCAAATTACATTACAATATAGGATTACAAAAACAAAATTTGAAGACACTCAAAAAATCTGTTGCTCAAATGCAGAAACATAGTACATCGTTGAATTCCTGGCAAAACATCATGCAAAATTGATTTAAAATAGTCAAAATTTCGTCAAGGTGCCCTTCGACATGCTTTATTGTGTTACCTCAATGCCTTATACCCGTGACATGCATTATGAGGAAAAAATCTCCATTAAAATTGTGTGTAGTGCCTCGGGGTGCGCACCCCTCTAACCAAATTCTGAAATTTATGGAGGTCATTAAATACATTTTTCTGCATAGTTATAACCAACCAAGCAAATGGAAAGTTGGTTAGTGGAGTTGGTTTAAGTCTTACTATATTTGGCGGGTCAGTGGTTTCATTCCCACCGACCGCCATATTTTGTGGCTTTTTGTTGGTTTGTTTTAACATATATGTTATAAATAACATATTTAACTATATGCTATAGCTATAACCCCATGCACGATTTTTTTTGGAATGGATATGTTTACGCCGAAAGGCATACACATATTGGCAATGGACACATTTAATAGGTTTTTAGTGCTTAATCAGTTTTGTATGGACAATATTAAATATTCATGGAATATTCTTAGTCGTCCCAATAAATCAATGGTTCTGATTTCAACCACTAACTTCCTCACTATTATAAAGGCATCCGTTTACATGTTTATTTTTTTACTTTTACTTGATCATATTTAAAATTTACTATGGTGGCTAGTTGATTGCCACGTCTGAATGATTAACAAAGGTTAAGGTTTTTTCTTTACTAATTATAATTACTAGGTGATTTGGCCATGTTTTTGACACACTGCCTCTTCTCGACCACCTCCGAGCCGTTTCTGTTCTCGTCGCTTCATGTTTTCAAAGGTTTAAATAATAACACTAACACGTTTACTGTACCGCAACATTTAAAAAATAACACGTTTATTGTAACAGACTTTTAAAAATTATTGTACGTCATTTCTAATGAATGTAACATTACATATATCTACATGAAACCAACAGATTTTGTGTCAACTACCCACCCTTGTGCATATCGTATTTCATTCTGTAAGACTCAACTCTTCTTATAGTCTTGGTCTTCATATTCCTTGAAATTTCGTGTAGATTGCATAAGGCTGGCAGGGTTTCAAAATTTAGATTTATCTGCTTTATGTGCTTTTCTTTTCTCTTTTCGAAATTATTCACTAATGTCGCTCTCTGTTGTATGGTGATATTGTTTCATATTACTCCTTATAAACATTATTTTGATATTTGTATGGCAACGTCAGTCATTCTAGAGAGATTAATGGACTTTTGTTACAACCTGATGTCTGGTGATAGTTATGGTGACCTGTTGTTTTCTTAATTCGAGGCCCTTGGTAAGCACCCTCCTCTCAATATATGCTAGAGCAATCCTCCAACTTTCTTTATTACAGTCAATTTAATGAAATATGGGATATGTTAATGTCCTTGGAATTTGGATTTAAAAATTGGTTTAATTAGTTTGTCAATCAACTCTTTGTAAAGTTTGTATGCCTAAAAATGGGCTTTGGTGCAGGTGGAGTTTGATATGAAGAAAGGCTTGCTGGAGAAAATTGAACTGGTATTGGGAAACCTTTCCTAGGTTCAATGCATAGATCATCGACGCTTTCGCTTCTAGTGTTATGGTTGTAATGAAGTAGCATATACCCTTGACAACTACTCCAACCCTTTGAGGCCGAGGCATTATTTAAATAATATGTTGAAACCTAAGGTGATCCTTTCATATTTTCATAAAGAGGAGTGGTTGCCAAGAAAGGATAGCCTGAAGAATATGCTCTCTAATGTGGCTTTGGACATTCGAGAGATGGAGGCGGTAGAAAATTCATCTTCTATGGCGACATTAGAAGGTGCTATTAGTAATTCTTGTATGCTTCATGTGAATCATTCTTTGCAAGTTGGGTTGTTGGTGGAAGAGGTGTCCCTTTCTACTGGGTTGATTTTGATTTCACAACCTTGGAATAAGCCTCAACCAGATCGATCTTGTCCTAAGCTTGACCCTTTGGTGTCAGATGTCTCTCTGTCGCAAATCGAGTCCATGCCTGAAGTGTTTTTATCCCCTTTTTGTGGTCTTCCAACCTCTACACGAGTAAAGGTAAAACGGGGCATGGCATGGGTCAACATGAAGTTTTGATAGTCCCTAGTTGAAAAATTCAAGCCTCTCCCTCGTGATCCTTTGACTATCTTCTCTGCCCTAGACAAAAACAAAAATGATGACAAAGTTGTTGATAGCGCCCTAGCTATGGAAAAGAGTCAAGGGTCTCAAGTTGTTAGAAAATCCCACTTGTCATTGGCTCAACTTCAAGCACAAAAGGACATTAGAAGTGGCAAGTAGGCCATAATCATTTGGGCCCTTAGAGCAGGGAATTCTTGCTCTAGGTTGAGCCATAATTTGGATGTCTTTCAATGTGCGTGAGGTAGGGGGTGCCCCCAAGATGTTATATCTCAAAAGGCTTGTTAAATACTATTCTTTTTATGTAATTATGCTCCAAGAAATTATGTGCGTAGGTTCTAAGGTCGTGAAGCTCTCATCCCCTAGCTTAAGGATTGGTCTTTTTGTTCTCTAGATTCAGACAATATCTCTAGCAGCCTCCTCATGGCATGGAGTTCAAATCTCATTCCTATCTCTACCTCGCTCGTGATCTCCGGTATAGTGGTGGAACTGGAAGCTCAAGATTTTAAATTTTCCTTCAAATTTATCAACCTTCATGGCCCTTATGTTGACAAAAATCCCTTCTGGGATGGTTTGACATCATCTAGGGCTATTCATGCTGACAATCTTATTAGGGGGGTGATATCAAATTCACTCTTTCCCTCCGATAAGTTTGGGGGGTTCATCCTTGCAAGGATCCATCAGAAGGTTTTTTCACCCATCTCCTTGAATCTTTTAAGCTCGTGGATCTAGAACCCCTGAAAATTATTCCTATGTGGAGGAATGACATGAAAGGAGTGGAAGGGGTATCCAAACATCTTGATATATTTTTGAATTCCAAATCCTTGGTTGACAAACCATGGATTCTGAAATCATGGGTTGGCTTAGTAAGTATTTTAGAACACATGCCCATCCTCATGAAATTGGAATATAAGGAACATAAGCCCTCGACACTTCTAAAATTTAACCATGTCTTGTTGGTAGAAGAATACTATAGGAATATGGTTTCCTCTACCTGGGCTCACCTCCACTTTGACGTAGGCTCTTCTTTCTTGTTTCAATTCCATGAAATTTTGCAGAGAATCAAATTTGTCACGAAGAAATGGGTTGTTTAACTTCAACATCATTACCAAGCCTCTTCGAAGGAGACAAAGCTTACTATTAACACTCTATATGATGCCAACATGTTTGGAACTTTCTCTGATGAGGAGGCCTCTGCCTCGAAGCTATTAATGGACAAAAGACAAGACCTCTTGGCTAAGGAAGACGCTACGTGGAGGCTTAAAAGCAGAGTTGTTTGGCTCACTGAAGGGGATAACAACACTAAATTTTTTCATAAATTCGCCAATTATCGTAAGAACCTCAACACCATTTCAAAGGTGGCCAATTAAGATGGTGTCAATGTCAAGTCTTTTCGGGATAAGATGAATGTTGAAAGAATTCATTTTAGTACACTATTCAAGGAGCCCCTGGTTGTCCTATTGCCAAAATGCTAAGTTGTTGAGACTATTTTTGAAGGTCTTCATTGAAGATATGAACGCGACAATGGAGCTCAAGGTCTCAAAGGAAGGGTTGCAGTCCACCATTTTATCCATGAAGAAAGGTAAAATCCCAGGCCTAAATGACTTTTTGGTAGAATTTTATACTGGTCTTTATGAGCTCCTTAAAGATGACATGTTGAAGGTGATACATGAGTCTAAAAATAGCGAGATTTTTTGGGGGGGGAATGAATTCCATGATCTTGGCTCTTATTCCTAAAAAGAAGTATGTGGCCTCTTTTGAAGACTATACACCTATTTCTTACTATAATGTTATATATAAGATTGTGTCTAAAATTATATCCAACTGACTTAAACCTAATCCAAGTGAAGTCATCTCCGAGGAACAATTTTGATTCCTCTTTAAACATCAAATCCATGATGTCGTGGCCCAATCTCAGGAGGCAATGCATTCGATTAAAACCTTTAAAATTCCCTCAGTCCTGCTCAAGTTGGATTTTTCTAAGGCCTACGATAAAGTAAGCCAGACCTTTCTAGGTATGGTACTTATCCAAATGAGAATGAATTTGGTTTATGTGAATTAGACTAGGGGATGTATGTAGTCAACATATTTTGTTGTCCTTATTAATGCCCCCCCTTCTGGTTTCTTTAATGCTTCTCGAGGACTAAGACAAGGTTGCCCATTGTCCCCTTTTCTTTTCCTTCTGGTGGCTGAAGGAATTAGTAAGTTTCTAAGCAATGCAAAAAGAAGCGGTGAGCTGAAAAGAATCAAAGTATATCCTTTTGAAACCCTCTCTCATTTTCTCTTTGTTGATGACATACTGCTATTGTAAATGTGTTTAACCTATACATAATAGATATAGCTAGGAATTGACATACACAGTTGCAGAGAAAACAAAAGAAAAGAGAAGCAAAAGAGAAAGAATGGAAGAATTCTCATTAACCAAATGAATGAATGATAATTTACACATGATATACTCTGTATAACTCACCAATGTGCACTGGAGGAGAAGCCAATGAGCCATAGTGGTGGTATAGAGTGATCTGGACACACACCAACAATTATGGGAGTAAACTACCACCTAGTATAGTCTCTTGGGTAGTTACGGGAGTGAACTACCACCTAGCTGAGTTAATTAGTATATTAGTCTTTAGTTAACCCACTGAAACTGAGTGAAATGAGGAGGAGATCAGGGAATCATGAGTAATGCGTTATTCTAGTGATGATCTCAAGGACAATGCGCATTAGTTGGTGATGATCCCAATGTTGCATGGTGATAATACCAATGTGGCATCTAGACTCCACTCAACTGATCAAACTGAAGTGTGAACTAAAGAGAATATTCTCCCTAAAATATAGGAGTATGAATAATGACTAATAAACACAGGGAAAACATTAGGAAAAAGAAATCCTGGGTGTGTGTGAAGCAACTCCAACACCCCCTCTGAACATCACTATGGTGAAAATAAAGAATGGGTCCCGACAACGAGGGCATGTTAGGTACCCAAATACAAAAAATACACTGAAATAAACAAGGAAAGAGAGAAAACCTCGTGGGAAAACCCCCCCTCAACGTACAATGTATGTAAAAAGAAGAACTGAAAGTTGCTAGGCAACTGTGTCCTTCACTCAAAGATGACTACGTAGAGAATGGAACTTCTGGTTAGTGAAGGTCTTGGTGAAGATGTCTACAGTCTATTCTGTTGAAGGATAAAACTGCATATCGATGATCCCCTCATGTACTAAGTCTCAGATTTAGTACATGTGGATTTCGATGTGCTTCATCCACTGCCTTTGAACCGGATCTCTGCAGAACTTCAAAGTGCTCTGGTTGTCACACCAGATGACGATTGACCAATGAAATTGAATTCCCAACTTAGTGAGAAAATGTTGTAGCCACATAGCCTGAGTGGTTATGTTAACTACCCCTCTGTACTCTGCCTAGGTTGAAGATAGAGCAATAGCAGCGTGCTTCTTTCTCGACCAACAGATAGGCCCGGAACCAAGACTAAGTGAGTAACCAGATGTGGACTTGCGATCAATGCTATCACCAGCCCAATCAGAATCATTGAACCTGATGAGGTCCAATGTAGAGTCTGTTGCATAGTGAATCCCAAAGGTGATGGTGCCTTGTACGTATCGAAGGATACACTTTGCATCCTTTCAATGTAGCTCATGTAGCTCCTGCATGAACATGGAGATTGCTCCAACTGCATAGGAGAGGTCTGATTTAGAGTGTGTGAGATGCAACAAGCTTCCCACTAGTTGTATGTATAGTGTGTTGTCAACCAGTGGAGTGTCCCCACCATCCTCAAGTCTGACTCCTAATAGGAAAGGAGTCGGAGCAGACTTGCAGTCTGTCATGTGAAATCTCTCAAGGAGATCTTGTGCATACTTGGCCTTAGACAGTTTGATGTGTGATGCATCATGACTGATCTCGAGTCCAAGGAAGAAATGTAGTGGACCCATGTCCGTCATAAAAAACCTGTCATGTAGAATCCTCTTGACTGTAGCAATCATTGAAGTTGAGCAACCAATGATAATCAAATCATCAACATACAAAAATAGGAGTAGAAGTGAATCAATCATCTTGAGAATGTAAACATTCAAGTTTGATTTACAATGTACAAAGTTATGTGACAACAGGTAGGATTCCATATTGGCATACCATACCCTCGGAGCTTGCTTGAGGCCATAAAGAGACTTATTCAATCGACAGGCCAAAGATGAATCCTGCATAAATCCTTGGGGCTGCTCCATATAGATCTCCTCGAAGAGATCTCTGTGAAGAAATGCATTCTTCACGTCCATCTAATGGACTTCCCATCCTTTGGTTGTTGCAATGACAAGTGCCAAATGTATAGAATCCATCTTCGCTACTGAAGCGAAGGTCTCATCATAGTCAATGCCATGCACCTGCTGAAAGCATTTGGAAACTAGCCTGGCTTTGTATCTACTAATCTATCTATCCACTAATCTCTTGTTCCTGTAGACCGATCTGCACCTGACAAGTTTCCTCCCTGAAGGAAGGGGAACCAAATCCCAAGTCTAGTTCTCGAGGAGGGAGTTGTACTGCTCCTGCATGGTAGATTCCCAAAAGGGATTTCCAACAGCCTCACCATAAGACTGTGGATCTGAAGACTGAACCAAGAAAAGATGCCTAGGAGCATCAATTCAATAGTAGTGAGTGTAAGAGGAGGCTCCTTGAAATCAGATCGAGTCCTCCTAGTATTAGTTGGATCACCAACAAGATCCCCTGCATCTTGAAGAGTAGTCTCGACCCACTTGGGCCTCTGCTTTGGATATGCATCTGTATCTTGATGCACTAACTCTGCATCTGACTGTACTAACTTTATATCTAGATCATGTGAATCCTTTGAATCAAAACTCTCATAWGAAGAAGAGTTGGCACGTGCATTCTCATMATCTCTAACAGGTGGAAGAACAAAAATRTATSCATGCGACTACTGAGGTACATGTGAGACACTTTCCTCGAATTGGACACTTCACTCAATGATGATCTAGTCCGAGGAAAGATCAATTAGTTTGTATCCCTTCACATCGTCAGGATATCCAACAAAGATACACTCTGTGCTCTGTGGATCAAGTGCCTTCCTCTTCTCAGAGGGAATCATGGCCAGTGCACGTGAACCGAAAATACGAAAGTGGGTCACTTTCGGTTTGAGTCCACTCTAAGCCTCGTAGGGGGTCTTATCCTTGAAAAATCTATAAAGAGATTTGTTTTGGATGTAGGTTGCACAATTAAGTGCTTCAACCCATAATCTCTGTGAAAGTGACTTTGCATGTAGCATGCAAGATGCCATCTTTTTTAGAGATCTATTTTTCCACTCAACAACTTCATTTTGTTGAAGAGTATAACGAACCATGTGCTACAACTGAATCCCTGCCTCATGAAAAAGATTATGTATCTCATGGTTGACATAATCTCCCCTGTTATCTGTCTAGAGGACTTTGATTTTCTTTCCTGACTGTGTCTCAACAAGGGCTTTGAAATCTTTGAGGTGTTGAAAGACCTCTGATTTTTACCTGAGAAAGAAAATCCACGTGAAGCGTGAGAAATCATCAACAAAAATGAGCACGTACATGGCTTTGTTGATTGATGGATGTGGAAAAGGGCCCATGAGGTCACTATGGATCATATCTAAAGGAGAGGAAGCCTTCTGAGTCTTTCCTTTGTCGAATTTCTCTTGAGGGTGTTTTACAAGAACATATCCCTCACAAATTCCTTTGGAGAAGTGGATGTCAGGTAGACCATCAATCATTCCTTGCTTGTTAAGCTGTTGCATATATCTAAAATTTAAATGTGCAAACCTTTCGTGCCATATCCTACTACTTTCATCAGCATGGATAAGCAATAATGCAGAATTTGGTTCAATAAATTCAGAAAATGTGTAGATTCTAGATTGATGATTTACCTCACTAGTAGAAACCTTGGAATTGGTTTGCATGTCATAGATATCCACTGCATCAGGTGTGAATATGACTCTCTTTCTGGTGCTGAAGTTTGTCATCTGATACATGAAGAGAAGATTGATGGAAAGTTTGGGAATGTGCAACACATTCTAAAAGCTTCCGTTTGTGAGTTCAATTCTTCCTTTGTCGGTGATCTCGACTAGAGAGTTGTCCCCCATCAGAATAGGAGGACCTTTGCATGCATCCAATGAAGAATATAATTATTTTGTGGCAGCCATGTGGTGTGATGCACCTAAATCTACGATCCAAGCATCGAGAGAGGAGTTGATGGCAATAAAAGCATGGCTAGAATTTCCGTTCTTGGGATTTTGATCTTTGGATTATTCTTCTTGGCACCCTCTGGGATGTGATGTCCATGGTTGTTTTGCTGAAGTATTTGGGTCATTAGATCTATATGTTTCTACATACATGCGGATTCTGGATGGAATCCTTTGTGGCAGTAAGTGCATTTCTCTCCTTTTCTTCCCTTTCTACCTTTGGATCCGAAGGCATCGTTGAAGGGTTTTGAGTACCCTTCCTTCTTCAGATTTGCATGTGCTTTCCTTTTGTCTTTGTCTTTAGATTTCTGATATTGATGACCACTTCCATCTTGCACAGTAAGTGAATGCACCTTTAGGCCTTTGATTTTTCCCATGTCGATGAGCTTGTTCTGCTCTTATGTCAGAGACTCGATAAAGTCCTCAAGAGAGGGCATCTTCAAGGTGGTTCCGAAGGCGAATCTAACTGAATGAAATGTGGATACAAACACTGAGTATTATGGACCAAGTTTGGAGAGAATGGTGAGAACTATTTGTTTCTCCTCCTTAGATTTATCAACCCCGCAAGCCTTGAGTTGCAACATCAAATCCTTATATTTGGTAAAGAAACCTTGGAGATTGTCGAAGC
>JASDQU010011147.1:215329-228406 GCA_032191745.1 Picea mariana | reverse complement strand
ACAACTGAATCCCTGCCTCATGAAAAAGATTATGTATCTCATGGTTGACATACTCTCTCCTGTTATCTATCTAGAGGACTTTGATTTTCTTTCCTGACTGTGTCTCAACAAGGGCTTTGAAATCTTTGAGGTGTTGAAAGACCTCTGATTTTTACCTGAGAAAGAAAATCCATGTGAAGCGTGAGAAATCATCAACAAAAATGAGCACGTACATGGCTTTGTTGATTGATGGATGTGGAAAAGGGCCCATGAGGTCACTATGGATCATATCTAAAGGAGAGGAAGCCTTCTAAGTCTTTCCTTTGTCGAATTTCTCTTGAGGGTGTTTTACAAGAACATATCCCTCACAAATTCCTTTGGAGAAGTGGATGTAAGGTAGACCATCAACCATTCCCTGCTTGTTAAGTTGTTGCATATATCTGAAATTTAAATGCCCAAACCTTTCATGCCATATCCTACTACTTTCATCAGCATGGATAAGCAATAATGTAGAATTTGGTTCAATAAATTCAGAAAATGTGTAGAGTCTAGATTGATGATTTACCTCACTAGTAGAAACCTTGGAATTGGTTTGCATGTCATAGATATCCACTGCATCAGGTGTGAATATGACTCTCTTTTTGGTGTTGAAGTTTTTCATCTGATACACGAAGAGAAGATTGATGGAAAGTTTGGGAATGTGCAACACATTCTAAAAGCTTTCGTTTGTGAGTTCAATTCTTCCTTTGTCGGTGATCTCGACTAGAGAGTTGTCCCCCATCAGAATAGGAGGACCTTTGCATGCATCCAATGAAGAATATAATTATTTTTTGTCAGCCATGTGGTGTGATGCACCTAAATCTACGATCCAAGCATCGAGAGAGGAGTTGATGGCAATCAAAGCATGGCTAGAATTTCCGTTCTTGGGATTTTGATCTTTGGATTCTTCTTCTTGGCACCCTCTGGGATGCGATCTCCAAGGTTGTTTTTCTGAAGTATTTGGGTCATTAGATCTATATGTTTCTGCATACATGCGGATTCTGGATGGAATCCTTTGTGGCAGTAAGTGCATTTCTCTCCTTTTCTTCCCTTTCTACCTTTGGATCCGAAGGCATCGTTGAAGGGTTTTGAGTACCCTTCCTTCTTCATATTTGCATGTGCTTTTCTTTTGTCTTTGTCTTTAGATTTCTGATATTGATGACCACTTCCATCTTGCACAGTAAGTGAATGCACCTTTAGGCCTTTGATTTTTCCCATGTCAATGAGCTTGTTCTGCTCTTGTGTTAGAGACTCGATAAAGTCCTCAAGAGAGGGCATCTTCAAGGTGGCTCCAAAGGCGAATCTAACTGAATGAAATGTGGATACAAACACTGAGTATTATGGACCAAGTTTGGAGAGAATGGTGAGAACTATTTGTTTCTCCTCCTTAGATTTATCAACCCCGCAAGCCTTGAGTTGCAACATCAAATCCTTATATTTGGTAAAGAAACCTTGGAGATTGTCGAAGCTTTTTGGATCCAATGTGAGCAATTCCACCTCGAGCATGTGTCCCCTCATCTCATCCCATTTTCCAAAAATCCCTTCCATGGTGGTCCATGCTTCATTGGGGGTTTTATAGGAGGATATGTGAAAGAGGTGTTCCAGAGAAATGAGACTGCAAATTGTTTTGAACACTTCATCCATTCAATTTAGATACTTGGAATTTATATGGTTGATGCTGGTTCTGTCTCTGTGTTCATGGTTAACCTATACAATGCTCTGCTTCGAAGATGCATTATCATCTTCTCCTTCCGTGAAAATAAATTGTGATGTGTAAGAATGAATTCTTTTGAAAATTTCATTTTTCCGTTGTCTTCGATCTTCGGTACCTGCAAAAATAATTTGCTGTGTCTTTTCCATAGCAGTCTATTAGCTCTAACCATGTAAATGTTTTGAACTTGCATATAATAGATCTAGCTGGGAATTGACATACACAGTTGTAGAGAAAATAGAAGAAAAGAGAATCAGAAGAGAAAGAATGGAAGAATTCTCATTAACCAAATGAATGAATGATAATTTACACGTGATATACTCTGTATAACTCAACCAATGCCCACTGGAGGAGAAGCCAATGCACCATAGTGGTGGTCTAGAGTGATCTAGACACACACCAACAGTTACAAGAGTAAACTGCCACCTAGTCTAGTCTCTCGAGAAGTTACGAGGATGAACTGTCACCTAGTTGAGTTAACTAGTCTACTAGTCTTCAGTTAACTGACTGAAACAAAGTGAAGCGAGGAGGAGATCAGGGAATCATGAGTAATGCGCTAGTATGGTGATGATCCCAAGGACAATGCGCATTAGCTGGTTATGATCCCAATATTGCATGGTGATAATACCAATGTGGCGTCTAGACTCCACTCAACTGATCAAACTGAAGTGTGAACTGAAGAGAATATTCTCCTAGAGGAATATTCTCTCTGAAATATAGGAGACTGAATAATGAATAATAAACATAGAGAAAACCTTAGGAAAAATAAATCCTAGGTGTGTGTGAAGTAACTCCAACAACTATTTGGTGCAGGCTCCTTATAGGAATTTCAATCTATTAGAAGGATTATGGATCTCTTCTACCACGCTACGGGTATGGAGATAAACTAGTTGAAGTCTTACGTTCATTATTTCTTTCTACATGAGGATTTGACTCCCCTTTTGGAGAGTGTTCTTCCTTTCCCTAAGAACAACCTAGAGGAAGAGTTTAAATATGTGGGATTCCCTCTTAAGCAAAATTCTTATGGATTTTAGGATTGGGTGTCGCTTTTCAAGAAGGTGGAAGCTTGCATATCACCATGGGTGAACATATGGTTGTCAAGAGGAGGCAGACTGGTACTACTCAAGTTAGTTCTAAAAAGTATGTTAATTTACTAGACCTCTATAGCCAAGGTGCCAAAAGGTATTCTTACAAAGATCCAGAAAAAAGGTTTTTAGTTTTTGTGGTCCTGAAGCCATGATTAGGATGGGATACCGCTAGTTAAATGGTCAATTTTAGCCAAGCCAAAAAATATAGGTGGCTGGTGTATTAAGAACCTGCACTTATTTAGTCAAAAGCTAGTTGGAAAAATCCTTTGGAGGCTAACGCATAACTTTTCCCTTTGGGGCAAAGCAACGAAGTCTAAATATTGGGGAAGGTTTTCTATGGAGGAGTGGTTTTGTATTCCTGAAAAATCAACCAAAAATAGTTCAATTGTTTGGAAATCATTGTTGGAATCCTCCCCCCTTGTAGGAAATTGGATGGTGTGGAGGATTGGGGATAGTAAGAAAGTCCATATGCAAGCGGACCCTTGGGCCGGAACCGATGCAAAATTTAAGCTCTCTGATGCTCTCCTATCCCTTTTACATGATCAGATGATTTTTTCCCTTTGGAATGCCAAGGATAATGACCATGGAAGAATCATAATACATGGTTAGAAATTAGAAGTTGAGTTCATCTTGAAAGGAGATCTAGAGGAGGAATGACAGAGGTGCATTGGAAAGCTATGCTCCAACCATATAACATTGGTTGATGAGGATGGAAACTTTCTTGTTTGGTCCAAGATTGTCATGTCTAGTAACTACACTGTAAATTTTGTCTATAAATAATAATTCAAGAGCGAATTCAACGATACCTCATTATGGTGGCGGGTACAAGTTTGGAATTTACATGGTTCGTTGAAATAAAAAAATATTTTATGACTTGCACTCAGAAACAAGCTTTTAATGTGGGATAATGGGATTAAATGTGGCTAGATTTGCCCTAGCAGGTGTAACCTTTTTTGTGAGGAGGTATAATCGGTGTATCACCTCTGTGCCTTTTTCCCATATATGACTCATGTATGAAGCCTCATAGCTAAAAGTTTCAATCCCAAAGCTTCTTGGAATATAGATAGTCTGAAGCAATGTGTGCAAGGATGGTTGATGGATGTTTCGGTGGTAATTTATGCCTCTCTCCCTTTCCATTTTGTACACTTCATTTGGTGGGCACTCAATTCCATCTTGTTTCAAGATCAAACAAATCCTAGTGGAGGTTGTTGTTGGCCTTATTGAAAAATTCACAAAGGAATTCAAATGCGAGCCCAAACAGAAGAAAACAAGAATGCCTATTGTGCCAAATTTGAAAAATTCCTTGGGTCTTCTTTGATGGGGCTAACCAGGGTCATCCTCCCAGGTGCGGAGTTAGGGTTGTGTTATATATCACTTCTAAACATTTATTTCATATAAGATACACTCTTGGCTCTAGTTCCGACACCAAGGATGAATTTTCGACTCTATATTACTTGGTATTCTTTGCAAAATCTCGTGGTTTAAAAAATTTGTAGGTTCTTGGTGACTCCAAAGTAGTTATTTACTGGGTGATTGGGAAATGTAAAGTAGATATTGCAAGCCTCCAATACCTGCTGACCCAAATTCGTCTCCTTAAACAAGACTTTGTGTGGTCATATTTTACCCACATTTATCGAGAGATAAACCAAACAATAGACCGACTATCTAAAGAAGATTTGGAATGTTGTGTCGGGTATTTTTTTGTAAAAGAATTTCACGACAGGAAGGGGACCGAAAGTTTGTAATTTCACTTTTATTTGAGAATTGGGCTATATAAGAATTTGTCTCGGTCTGTAGATAGGCTATGAGAAATAGATATGCAATTTGACATGCTTGGTTCTTAAATGATTTTGGTGATGACATTATGTGTATTTGTATGAACCTAAGGTGATGGTAGTTTGTCTTTGAGCCATATTTTGTTGTAAGTGTGACATTGACGAGTCCATGAGACATAACTATGTCTATTTCTCTTTTTTTGAAATATAAAGTTTTTTTCCACCGGAAAAAAGAAAGAATATAATAATAAGGGGTAGTTAGCATAAAACCCCTTAGAATACTCATGATATAATATAAATACACATGAGTATCAATGTATTGGAGGTGTGAAATTATATTGTTATGTAGCAAGCATGGCTTGTGGAGTGATTCCTTCCATAAGGAGTATTTGATGGCATTACCCTACCTTAAGGGTTCTTCTCTGTATATTCTTGTGTTGTGTAAAGTGAATGTTTTGGTATTTTGGATGTTGAAGGGTTTATTTTTGAAGTTAAGGGTTATATTCTCTCGTATAACTTTGAATTTCTACTACACGTTGCAACAACTCTAATGTGTAACCCAACAAGCTAAAAACTTTTGTTATGTCGACTACCAACAAGACTACAATCTTGTCACGAGTTGACACAAGCCTCCCTAACCTTTGAGGTGGTATTAGGAGGGATAACACCCTTATTTCCCTTTAGATCTTCAAAATGAGTGCTGAGACCTCAAGGGTACCCAAGGAAAACTTGAAATTTGTGCCATACATGAATACTTTGCACACGACCTCCAAGTTGTGCCAACGTTGAACTCTTTTTGTGCTTTGGCTATGTGGAATGATAATATTTATTTCGAAAATATGGACTCAATGTATACTCTCATTTAATGAAGGTAACAACACGAAATATTAGGGGACTATGCATATAGAAAACTTATAGTCTATAAGATCATGAATATTGTTCTTTAAAATATGGAGATTTTTTGTTTGCAAGAAGAGTTTAATTTGTTTTTGATGAGTCCCATGAATTACATATAGTTAAATATTATTTTCTTCCCCTTTTCCCATAGAATGCTGGGGGAGGAGTTGAGACCCTTATGTTGCATCTTCAACTTACTTTTATTGTTATGGACCAGTGAACCATTCCAACCCAAAGGTTAGTATGTATTGTGTTCAATTCAAATGACCACATGATAGGCTGAACTATCATATATGAAATTAACTTACGCCAAAGAGAGAGCTCACTTCTTGAGACAGGTGGTCAACAAACTTCTAGAAGGCCATTGGCTTGTTAGTGTAGTTTTCAATATGGTGGGTGCCTAGGGCCAAGGACAATGAAGCCATTCCTCTGATTAAAGTTCATCATGATGGGAAAACATTCTGGAATGCCTTCAAAGCTAGGTTAGGGTTATGTGACCCCAAAAATTCAAAAGAAGGAGTTGTTTAAGCTTCGTTTTACTTAGTCCACCTTTCATAAGTGTTCTCTCAAGCTTTACATGACCATGCAATTTGGACACAACGCCTTCTTTTTTTACTATGGAGGAGACCGTCTTGGCAAAGTTATGGGAGAGGCCATAATCTATGACCAACAACCTAAATACTTTTGTACCTCTCAGAGTGCAACTAAAATACATATTCCTAAAGCCCGTTGCATTATGAATGTCTCACATTTTAAGAATAAAATTTGATTAGATTATATTAGGAGAGTCTGGAACCTTATTCCATGACTGAAAGGAGATGAAAGGTAGATTGCATGGTGGAAAGATGTCATCACTTATAATGCCTCATTTTTTACGGGATACAAGCAATATATCACCTGAATACATAAATCACTTAAGGACAAACTTGAATAGGTTAATAAACAACTTCAATTTGTCCATGTTGTTACAGGAAAATCCCTTGATGTGTAACACATGTGAAATGAGGAACTCCATGCTATGGCCACCAAGATCTAACACCATTTGAAAGTGGATGAACTTTAAGTGCTTGGGGAGCTCAATTTCAAGTGCAACTGCACTAGCTCAAAAATGGTGATAATCCAATTAAAGACTTCTTTAAAGCATTTGCTTCTGGAGAAGCTATGAAGAAGATGCTTGTAGTCAAAACCCCTAATGGAAGGGTAACTGGGGAGGAGGAGATTGATGAAGAATTTATCTCCCACTACATAATGGTATTTCAATTACAATGCCTTATCAAGGAGTGTTAGGTGGCATATAAACTTGTGTGGGTGTGATCCCTCAAGTTCTTTGAAGACCAAAACATGTTGTGTGAATAGTGGTTGGTTTTAGATGAATTGGCAATTACTTTGTTGGATATGACCAAGGATAAGTCCATTGGATCATGCATATTTAATTGCAAATTTTATTAGGTGACCTGTGACTTTGTCAATTTAGAGTTGCTTCAAGTGTACAATTAAGCACTCAACAAGCAATTATTGGGAGCTAGCATAAACAAATACATAATTTGCATCATCCCTAAGCACATGTACCTTCAAATGTGCTCACTGTCCACATAATTTAATGTTTGGAAACCCTTGGTTTTGAACTGATTAAAGTAATTTTTTCCTAATCCCTTATCATGGGTGGGCTTTCCATCGAACATTGATTAATCATAATCTTGGAATCCCGTGGCCCGTGTGCCCCTTTATGGGTGATCCGAGAGCCTTACACATATTTTATAAGTTTGTTATTCTGCCAAGTTGACTTTGAAATGGGTCATTAGTTTTTATGGCCAACTCATTGTTTCCTCCTACTCATAGAAGGTTGTCATTTTAAGGGACACACTTCTTTGGGACATTGAGTTTCAAGCTGCATGGGAACTCATTGACATTGGATTGTTATTTATTATGTAGTAGAAAATAAATGCTTATGTATTTAATTAAGCCTAGAAAATAATTAATTCTCTTAAGGCTAATAGTTCACCATTTTGCTTCAATATGTCATTGCAAGTTAGTATACAGATCTAGAAAGTTGAGTTGTATGTGGCACATCTCCTCCACTTCCTAGAGTTTTGGGATAGTAGGGAGCCTTTTGTTGATTCTTTGGCTCCATTGACCACTCTATACACTCTCAACACAATGATGGGAGGCTAAGACACAAAGTTGGCTAGGTAGTGCCTAAAAGGTTTGATCAACACCATAATTCACATCRCAACCTCTAATTAACCATTGAATGGTGATTTTTTGACCCTTGTGTTGGAAATATCAAAGAATGACAAGTTGTCCAAAAATGATGTTCAAGGTGCTAGTGTACTTGTTAGGGAGCCAAATAACTGTGGAAGGGACAATGTAAATGAAAAATATGACCATCCTCCTAATGTAGGTTTATGAATCTTGATGGTGGCCTAAATGTTTATATTGAATATGCTACGTTAATTCTCTTACTTTCTTGATGGTAGGTTTTTGTGATTTTGAAATTTATTTATGTTAGGTGGATATGTATATTTTGCTTTCATGCCATGTCGCCGCCAATATTTTGATCACTTATACACTTAAATTTCCATATTTTTATTAATTTATAGTTGTTATCTTATAAGCTATTTTAAAACTAAAAATCTAAATTCCATTTACCTATATTAATATATTTTTAATAAATTAAACCTTTTTTTAAATATATGAATAAGTATGAATCTCAACTCACTCACACTATGATAAAATATATTTCAACATTTAAGTTACCAGTTCACACACATAATCAAAACTCTTATATACCCAATAAGATTTGAACTTCATCCATTAATAAAAAAATGTTCTTTGAGATTGGTCCAACTTTAATTTAATAATAATAATAATAATAATCTATTTTTAAGGTCACGGCCAAGACAAACACCAAATTGGTATATCATACCCTCTTGTTTGTGGGGACAAGGGACCCCCTTCACCCAACGATTTGATTGGTATACATACCCTACCCCCTCTAGATTTGAACTTGTGCCCTCCTAGGAGGAAATACATGTTCTTAACCATTAAGAGTATATATGCTTTAAAAAAAATATCAAACCATCTACATCTGCATAACTTCTTTCACTCTAAATCCTTAAGACAATCTTGATGATCATTTAAATCCTTAATAAGTCACTTCCAATTGACGATTTTTCACGAAGAATTAAAAAAATAAACATAAAATAAAAAAAATATTTAAAAACATTATGAAAAAATTATAAAATATAAAATGTAATGAGAGATTAAAAAAACATTGGCACTCTAATGTTTGGCCAAAGGTATTATAAAACAATATTTTCATAGGATGTAGTTCGTGAGTATATATATAGTTTGGAAGATATTGTAAAACAAGTGTTGCATGGTAGTGTAGTCCTTGTTGAACAGATATTGCGAAGGATCTGCTTGGTGATTGTTATTAGATTTGGCGTGATGACCAAGGGAGTTGGTCAGTCAACAATGGAAAAGATCTCTCAGGCCAATCAGGCTACCAAGGAGAAAGCCTAACAGAGAAAGGAAGGAACTGACTCCTTCTTGCAACAAGTTGATTATTTTATTAGAAAATGGAGTTTTTTTAATTGAGCAGGTTAACAATGAATTTGAAAGCTTGTTTTTGTTTCTAGTATATTGAAATGAATGGAGTTTGGATTGATTTTACGCAAGTTGTTGTAGGGGATAGTTGTTTTTGCTGGCTAGAACCCTTAGTAGATTCGACTGTAGTAGTCAGTTAGGGAAGTCGGCCGAATAGGCATTTAGAGTCAACCGACGGGCAATTAATGTAACCGACTAATAATTGTACAACACACACACACACACACACACACACACACACACACACATCATTATGTAATGAAAAGAAAAAGGTTATTTTTGGCTTCATCTAATAAAATGATTTGATGGTTCTCCCAGTATTGTGTATGTCTATATGTATGCTTTTGTGCTTCTATATTTGATGTTATAATGTGTATTGCTCTATGTGAGGATATATTGGCAACTTCTCGTACTTTCTCCCTAATGACAACATTGGTTTCGTTGCCGGTAGTTCTAAACTTTAGCATGCATTAAAGAAAAGATCACATAGATGTTAACTCTAACAAACATACGCGAATGACAGGAGCACAAAATCAACAATTATATTAGAAATCATGCATGAAGAAATCAACCGGCTTTAGCAGAAGCCCGCACACACTTCTATTCAAAAACACACAAGCGATTCTTGGAGGCTATACTAGAAGCACTGTATGAATACATCACTCAATCTAATGTGCAGACTCACTCCAGATGATCAGTTGATGCACAATATTATAAACTAAGGAAGAACAAATCTAAATGAGTAGTTCGATAGGATTGTAAAATATTATATTGAAGATCAAGTGGTTGAAGACATAGAATCAGTTCAGACTATCAAGAATAAACTATATACCGAGTTACATTATGGGTTCCTTTGTACCGTCCCTCTCTATTGCATAAATTCCTCCTAGACAAGGGAGTCGACGACATTATCAAGTATCGACCTCCCCTGAAAGTTCCTCCTCCAAATTCCAATTGGCGAGAAAGACAAAAAAAGTGGGAAGAATTATTGGAAACTAACTACAAAGATACCAAAGAACCTTGGGAGTAATTATTAAAGAAATGAAATCAGTTAAAATGATAAACATCGTCGACCGTGAGTAATTCAGGACAATGCTAGGGGGTTGGATGATCTGTGAGACAAGTTAAGTCGAAGTCACAGTTAAAAGCGAAGTTGAAGCCAAAGTCAGACCATACCCAAGTCGAAAATGATGGGAGTCAAGAAAAATAAAATTGATTCAAGTGAGAAATTTGCACGTTGAACGCGGATTCACAAATCCTCAGTTGACATATAAAAAATAGAGTAGGACAAAAGGAAAAAGAAGTGAGAAGAGTTGCATAAGGAAAAGGATCCTAGAAAAGCTCATAGAAAACCTACCTAGGCGTGACAATTTGCTAGAAAAACCCTTGAGAGCGCCCTAACGACTGCTGGGAGGAGTGAAATCTTGCGATTGAGTATGGTTGTCAATGGTGCCCAACAAGCCAATGATCAAGTCGATATGGAAATTAATGATTCAGGACTTGCAATCCGACTTTCTCCTATAAGAAGTCCTAGTCCATGCATTAGAAAATTTATCCAACAACGACTTCATATAGATACACAATCACCATGGGTGTTGTGTCGAATTGATAATAATGGCCAAATAAGAGACGTAGTGTTAATTGAAGCACAATAAAATACCCATAATGAACCAGAAGACATAATCATTCATTTAAGGGATCTCACGGATGTCGTCCCCTGCCAAAATTACTTCTAGAAGATTCAAACTCAACAGATAGTGAAATTGAATCGACACGACCTTGTAGAGGACGACTTGTCGAATATATAGATAAAGCTTTCCAAACAAAGGACTTGAGCCTAAACCAAGAACGAGCATAGTTAGCAATTGGATATATCCCGACTAAAGAACATCTAAATATTACATTGACTAAAGCAAATAGCTCGACCTTGACTCCAGAAAATATTACTACATCGACCTCCAAGTCAAATTCGACTAAAGATCTTGCAATAATTCTATTTGCTAAAAAGAAATCAACAATGGGACTCAACCACATCCCTATTTATGAAGGTGGATACCAAGGTTGAGGTAGAGGAGGATGAGGAAGCTTTGGAAGAGGACAATACTACTACTTTAATTTTTGGAAATAAGACCACATCAGTTCAGATTGCCCGATAAAAGACATAATTGATTTAAAGTTTTGTAATATTTGTGGAGTGGGAGATCACTCCCTAGAAGATTGTCGCATTGTGCTTTAAAAAGTCATGACCAAGAGAAATGTAAACCTCTTACATATAGTGCAAAAACAAGATATTTTGAATTCAAAAGCTCTTCATGTGGTCACAACATCGGGAGTGGGTAAAGACAATTATCTGGAGGAACCAAATCGACAAGGAAACAAAGTACCATATTCAGACCCCGACAAGGAAGAGAGGATAATGCAAGAAGTGTTGAATTTCTTTAAAAATATCGGCCAGGATAAATCAAATGAAGGATGATCGAGTATGTAAAACACTACCATTGAGGAATTTCTATAACTACTAAAAGAAAAGCAGTCGGTAAGACACCTTATCGACCTACTGAATATATTGAGAGAATATAAAGAAAATCAAGGACTAGTAAAAGGTGAAAGGCAACTGTCTCAAGACAGAACCATGAGTGACTTTGACCCTCAAGTCGACCTAGAAGTCGATGGGCACATGATTAAACAAGTCGTGGTTTATTTTCGATCACAAGTGAACATCCTTCCTAAAGAAAATGGATTCAACTCAGAAGACCCCTGCTACAACTCACAATGAACTACTTAAAACTAGCAGATAAAAGATTCATCGAACCATTTGGCACTCTCAAAAGTTTCATCACTTCTATAATTGGAATTATGACACGAGTCTACTTTGAAGTCATAAACTTGGTCGAAGGCATTCATGCTTATCCTGCACTAGTAGGAGTATAGTTTAACCTTGTACAATAATTTACTGCAAACACATTTTCAATAAAAGAACATAAAAGATACAATGGAAAATACACACATTACACATAGATTTCTCCTTTGGAAACCCAAACCAGGAAAACCATCATAATATATATTCATTAACATCATATATTATTTACAATACAATGTACATATAGGATCCAACAACATCCAAAACCCTAATCCAATGACCCAGATTAGTCAACAACCCTAATTCCTTAACTGGAAATAAAAAACCATGTGTCGAAAAACTTCCCAAAAATGGACATGAAAACCAATAAAAAAAATTGAGGGCGTTGCACCCGAATCCCCATGTAGGGGGGATCCCGCCCCACTAGAAACCCCCTAGGAAGGGGGCGCTACTCCCCCCTCTTACCCCCCTGCAAAGAATATAACACATATCCAACATTCTCCCACTTGTTGTTTTCTTTGCATACAAGGGTTACAGGGTTACATAGTCAACAATCCATGGCAACAGTGCCCATAGATCCTCTACACCGAGATAACTTCTCAATGCTCACATATTTTGTTAATGAATCTACAAAATTCTTCAAAGTGTCTACCTTCATTGACAAAACCTTATTTTCTTCAACCATGTCTCTCACAAAGTGATATAGAACATCAATATGCTTTGTCTTTGAATGATAAGCTCGGTTCTTCGCTAGAAAAATTGCACTTTGACTGTCACAACCTATCCTTACAACTTGTTGTACCAACCCAATACTTGAACACAATCTCTGGAACCATACTGCTTCCTTCCTTGCATGAGTGGCTACCGTGTATTCAACTTCTCTAGTTGAAAGTGCCACTACAGACTGTCTTTTGCTCATCCAACTGATTGCTCCTCCAAACAAGTTAAACACATACCCGCTTGTAGATCTTCTATGATATAGATCTCCAACTCAGTTTTCATCCACAAAGTTGTTGAAATAATGTAACTGCAAAGTGTATTCTAATTATTATTGTTGTATTATTCATTAGATCAATCCCCTATTGCAGATTGATCATGTCAGCTATTATAAAAGACCAA
>JASDQU010011147.1:53919-65707 GCA_032191745.1 Picea mariana | reverse complement strand
TGATGGATGTTAATGTTTATGATACAATAATGTATTTATGGTAAATAGATGAACATGGTTGAATAAGTTAAAAGAATATACATTGTGGTTTAAAGGATTAATAAATGGTATAATTGTTCATTATTGATTCACCCACTCCCCCTCTCAGTGTCCTAAGGAATCTCCCATCCATGCATTTGTACATTAGCTGACAAGGGTGTTGTTTTCGTTGGAATATGTGACTCCTCAGACCCTTCAATGACGACTTGTGGTGTTGTTGATTGATAACTGGCAACTGGTACGTTTGATTCAGATGTTGCATGATTGAAAAATTGGAATTATTTCTGGTAAGTTGATGGTCCCTCTGACTACTCTGCAGGTGCCTGTGGTAACTTGTCAAATTATGTTTGATATCTGGTTGGGGCTGACTGTAGCAAATGTGTAGAGAACATTTGTCATTCCTCGATGTTGTGCCTCTATTTCCATTGTGTTTCTTTCATCCCCCGGGCAGTGAATTCTGCCAATGACATGACCAGTCAACTTCTTCCATTCTATCTACTCAAATGTTTGCAGTCGTACTTCGAGCTCACTTGTGCCTGTATTATCCAACTCATTTTTTGGTCATGGGTCGATTGGAGGATATGGTGCTTGGCTCCTCATCCTGAGAATTTCTGTAATTTCTTGGGGATTTGTTAGCTCGGGGCTGGGCTACGCAATTGGGGTTTGTTAGGATTTATTATGTAGTTGCTAGGGTGAAAAACATAGTGAGGTGAAATCGTATGCTTCCTCTAAATTTATAGGCAAGAGGTGGAGTAGAGACTTTATTTCCACCAGTGGGGATATTAGTTTGTTCACCTCGATGTTGGTGTCGAAATTAATTGTTTGTTCGTGTGAAGTGATCTGCGCGTCGACGACTGCATGTGTAAAAGTTTTGCAACTTCAGGCAGTCATTCTCCATAGGAAAATAAAAAGGAAACCATTAAAAAAAGAGCGCAAGAAGATCAAGTCGGATCCATTGAAGCACTGAAGAAACACTTGTAAAAGCAACAAAAGAAATAAAATAAAGTTAAAGGACAAAAATGACAAGTCAGCCCTACTAGTAAAATAAGGTAACTCAAACTTATAAATAAAGCCCAGGTCATTTAATTTTGACACACAACACATATCTTCTCATCTATTGTGCAGTTGCAGTTGCAGTTTCTAGTTACAATTGCATTTGTCGGTTACAGTTTCAGTTGCCAGTTGCAGTTGTCAATTGCGCAAATTTTGAGGTACATTATCTTTGTCTAGTGGTTTGCTAGG
This sequence comes from Picea mariana, assembly GCA_032191745.1. Classification (NCBI taxonomy): domain Eukaryota; kingdom Viridiplantae; phylum Streptophyta; class Pinopsida; order Pinales; family Pinaceae; genus Picea; species Picea mariana. The sequence goes on along the minus strand of JASDQU010011147.1, from coordinate 64,426 downwards.
CTTGAGGGATCTTTTTAATGATAGGGTGAAACCTTCTATATGTTGGGTTCTTGATTTTATGGTGATGTATTTTATGTCTTGATTTCTTCTAGAGAAAAGTTTGTTGGGTTTTTCTCCCGAGTTTGGGTTTTCCCAGGATAAATCTTGTGTCTATTATGCATGGTTATCTCTTTGTGATTTTGTTATTTTCACTGTAGTTTTATTTATGTTGAAAATTTTTAGTGTGTAATTATTCTATGATGACGATGGCATTAAAATCAGTTTGAAATCATAAGGTAATAATTATCAGATCTCGAAATTAGAAAAATCAACACGGTATCAAAGCTTTGTTAAGATTTTCCGTTGCACATGAAAATTTCCACTGCACAGATCTGCACTTGTCAATCTCGTTGAGCATTTCTTGGACAACGTTGGGACTAATTTTACCATAAAGAAAACCTCATTTCCCTAACACATCTACTGGTGCTCTCAGATTGACATTTGGTCAAGGTTGAAATTTTAGGGTTTCAGGCTTGTTGACATTCTTCAGTTTATCTTTTGTTTTTAGCTCTTGTTCCGAGCAGGTTACCGTGGAGGAATGATGGGTCATAACACTAGAAAAGTATTTCATCTTGTTCTTGTTCTTTCCAAGGGAATGTGTTGGCCCTTGACCAAGTTTTGGGAGTTTCTTGGTCATGTTGACCTATTTTGAGACTTTGACAGCCTGTCGAAGGACGAGCGCAAGACGAAGTGGAAATCACGAGATCTCAGCCCACTTTTGGATCCTCTTTGGTTTTGGGGGAATATGTAATGGGAATGGGATGTCGTCCCATGGGTTTACCCATGTTTAGGCCTATTTTGTATGTATAAATAAAAGGCTAGGCAATGTAGAAAGAGAGCAGACGAGTCGAATAGTATATCTATGTGATGTAGGCTAAGTGCCAAGAGTTGGATCTATATGATCAGGGCTTTGTGCATTCTGTGTAATACTTGCAGAGCTGAGTGCAAGTCCTTGTGTGAAACTATAAGAAGGATTAGTGTTGTAATGAAAGGAAGAAGGATCTAGCAAGCTGCGCAGATCTTCTGTCCTGTGCGGAGTAAGGGTTTTGATGACTTTGTGCTTGTAACCGATTGACTTAAGACAATAAAGAAGAAGAATTGGTGGACGTGGCCCCAGGGTGGGGGTGAACCACGTAAACGTTGTGTTGTCTTGCTTTGTGCTTGTCTTAATGTGTTTATGTCCTCTTTTTCTAAGTGCTTTAAGATGATTAGATAGATCTGCTTATGCTTAGTGCTAATGATGTATAAGAGTGTTAGATCTGATCTATATGAATGTGTTGAGTGCTTGATCTACTAGATCTAACCTAACTATTGATGTTAAGTGCTTAAATATATTAGATCAGTGTGAATGCTGCGAAGCCCTATTTTATCAGCGAAGTGATTAACGATTATATATTGAGGAACTGAAGGTGCTAAGTGCTTTATTAAGTAGTACAATCACATATCTGTGTCCCAGCTAAGGTTGCAAACACCTGAGTCTTGCAACCACCATTGCCTCTACCTCAGGTGAGACTTCATCTGCTTCGCAGGTGTTACCAAAAGGGTCGGTAATTAGGGCTTTGTTGGTGCGTTGTTGTAGCGTTGAACCCTGGGTCTGTCCCTGTGCCAACAAATGGTTCTGTTGTCGGGACCTGAAACTGTGATTGTTGGGAACTGAGGAAGAAGAAGCTTTGTGCAGAAAGTTGACCTAAAATCCTTGTGCAAAGATATGTGCCCTAGTGTGCAGTGTTCTACTTGATCTATAAAGCTCTGTGCTGAAGAAAAGAGGTCGTATCTGAAAGAAAGAAGCCCGATCTGAAGAAAGGAGGTCGGATCTGAAGAAAAGAAGCAGGATTTGAACGCTTTGTGCTCTAAGAAAGGTAAAAGTGAGGATGTCTGATTAAAAGAGGTAAGATCTGCAAGCTCTGTGCTCTAATAAAGGTAAGAATAGTTAAAAAATTAAGATCTGGAAGCTTTGTGCTCTGTAGAAGTAAGATAAGTGGAAATTTTGTTTCTAGAATATGGATCTAGGTATGTTTAATAGACTCTGACCCAGTTTGAAAACTAGGGCATTAATAGATGAAAGAAGATTTGATATGAGTATATCTAATAAGAATAACGAAAGATATGTTATACCTATGCATAGAAAGAATGTTTGGACTAACAAATGGATGCAGGATCCTAGAAAAAAATTGTTGTTGGTTAGCCACCGTGATCCTAATGCGCAGTACCAGAAAAGTTGGGGATCATTTAAGAGAAAGAGAGGATTAACCCTCTATTATAGTTGCAGAAGATCGGGACATCTTGCTAAGGAATGCCCCGGTGGAAGACCTAGTTGTCTTTGTTGTAAGGCAATGGACCATGAAGTATTGGATTGTCCTAGAATGATTGTTAAGCTTGAAAGAATGAATATGAATCAAGAAAACCCTAAGGCAGATCCAGAACTAGCGAAACCTCAGAAAGAATCTGAGAAAGTGTTGCTATAGATGAAAGAAACCTTGAATGACCACCGACATGTTAGGCTATCAGAAATATTCAAAGAAAAAGAATGCCTTGAAGCAAGGATGCGACACTTCAACATTGACTGTGTTCTAGATGAGGAAACAAAGGTGAATATCATGACAAAGAGAACTTGGGAAGCTATAGGAAGGCCTTCTATGATTCCTTCAATAGGAGGACTAGGGTTATTCGGAGGAAAATTGCTAAACCTGTATGGAAGGCGCGCTCAGATACCTATGACCGTCAATGGAACTTCGATAGAGGAAGATTTTGAGATTATTCAATTTATTGAAGACAGTGCCCCGTTTACCATGTTACTAGGGAAACCTTGGATTGAAGCAGATCAAGCCAGACAAAAAGAAGAAAAAGAAGTTTTGGAGCAAAAGAAACAAGAGTTAAAAGATTGCATGACCAGAAGGATCGCACAGTTGATTGAAGAACAGGAGAACAGATCGAAGCTATTTGAAACTAGAGACCCAGATGTAGAAGCTGCAAGAGCATTAGAGAACTCACAGAAGACTGACGTACCTATCTCAGATAAAGAAGAGGTATTACCCCTGAATCCTAGGGAAGAATCTCAACAATGCGAAATGACTAAGACCACAGAAGATAAGAATCGGAATGGAAAACGAACTACCGAGACGAAGCTCACTGGAAAGAAGGCTAGAAAGCTAAGTAAGAAGAGGGCTAAGATTGAAAAGTTACAGAAGGTTCTAGAGGGGACTTTGCAGACAGAAAAATTGCAAAATTGGAGCTTCGTTGGGATATCAGAACAGCGACACATGGCACTTCGACATGGTGAATCAATATAGTCGTTGGGAACAATATATCTGTTCGACTTCTGCTACGAATGGGTCGGAAAGCATTTATAGCTCGACACCAGACCGTTGGACCGCGCCATAATGGATAAAACAAGAGTTAATGAGGCTTCATACCCGTTACAAGCGAACCATTGTCGAGTTGCCTACTTATCCCGTCGCACCATGCACAAAGAACACTTTTGCTAACTAAGAATTTGAAGCCCACAGACTAAGTGAATTGTATACAGTGATCATTACGCTCTTGTTGTTTATTCTAGTACAGTGTCTGAGATAATCATGACCCCGATAAATTTTAATCCGGAGCGTGTATGTTTGATGAGCCCACTGAAGTTGAAGAATCAGTAACGAAAGTTCTCCTCAACTCAATGACTGAAAGAGTCATGTCGGAGAGAGGAGTGTCTAGATGTGTACAAGCATCTTCGATGAGAGGACTGTCAGCCTCTCCATCCACTGCTTGAGATAGACCATCTCAGCCAGTAGACGAAAAGCGAACTAAGCATAGGGATGATCTCACCAATGCTAAGTTAATCTCGAGTATACTACCCACCCATCTACCCCCTCTGAGCAGCGCGATAAATCGTGACAATGTACCCTGAGAATTTGAGTACACTTTGGTCACTGTGTACCTCCCAAAGGGGATACGCACAGTGCACGCAGACTAGGATAAGATCACAGTGTTGAAGTTTAGCGACTTCAACCTCGGCGACCAGAAGGTCTACAGCATGCTCGCCCCCCATAAATATCTGACCAGAACAAAAGGAAAGAATTCAAAGATAATTCCTCAATCATGGACCCATAACCTTGGATAGTCCACACTACTCAACGTCATGAAGATCCCGCACTTCGGAAGGCATCAAGAAGTGAACGCATGCGTCAAAATTTTGTTGTCCTGTTACCATGGTAGATATTTATGGTTAAACCATCGTATCACAGTGGATCTGACGTTGATCAATCAGATCACAAGGCTAAGCATGCAAGGCCCTGAATCATAGGAGTTCTACCCCGGAAAGACTGTAGATCGCGCTCTCTACCAGAGGATAAAGGACACTTACGACGATGTAGAGAAGGGCACGCAAGGCTACAAGGTAGATTCTATCCAAAGCGGCATGGTGTGCCTCACCTGTCAATTGATCGTAAGAAAGTTGGTGCAAAAGAATCGACCCACCCAAGTCACGGGGTTTGTAGTCGACCTCCCAGGGAAGTGCACAGAAGGACTTCAGATGAATTGGGCACAGTACTTGGTAAACCAGTTGGAACTCGACTGCAAGGAAGCGCAGGATCAAGGATACGAGTTCCACTTCAGTTGGCTTCTCATACTGATCACTTTCATCGCATGGGAGATGTCGGAAGGTGCGACCTTCTCGGACATCGAGTCGTTTGAACCTCTGGTTGTGAATTTCAATACACTGTGGTACTACAGTGACATGAACAAGCAATGGCAGTCAAATGTCATGTTCCACACATATTACAACCAGCTGAAGACAACTATCCAGTATGAGCCTCGTATAACCCCAAACACTCTCCACATGTTCAGTCCCTTGATGAAATTCAGCGCAGATCGCCATTTCAGCTATATCACAGTGTGTGCTGAGGAGCACAAACAATAGTTGCAATCATACTACAAGTTGATGGAGGAGGATTTGGAGGAAATCACCAAGGAATGGTTGGCAGACCTCCTCATCCCAATAGACCCCACGGAGATATCTGATATTAACAATCCCGAAAAAACGCATGATACCCCTGGACCCAGCAAGACAAAGAAGAATGAGGATGCCCAAGATGTAAGCAGTACCTCTGCGAAGACTAATTCCATCTCAGCAGAGCAAGGAGGAGATGGCAGAGAGACAGATGGTGCAAAAGCTAAACAAAAGAAAGGTGAGGTTACACCTCTTAGAGACGAGGAGGACCCCTCAAAGAAAATGAAGGTTTCCCCACCAAAACCCTCATCCCGAAAGAAAATGAAAGCCACCAAGACCAAATTTGGGACTACCCTCACATCAGATGACTTTGATTTTATTGTAGCAGCCTTGAATGATGCTTCGCTGGAGATAGAAGAGAAGCAAGAAGCTAAGTAGGAGAAGGTGTTCCATCGGATTAAGGACAAGCTCCAAGGAGTGCAGTAGACACTACAGTCCAGCCGCACAGTTTCCACTGTGCCTTCGTCATTGGAAACACCAGAACTAGGTGATGAGCCAGCTCAACTACACCACATTGCTGATACAGTTGAAGCTCGCCTTCGACGAGCTCAGGAAGAAACAACACAAGCCACCCAGGCTTTAGCACAAGTACAGAAAGACATTGAGGACCAACGCAATGCTGCAGAACAGGAAAAGTTTTATTTGCAAGTGAAATGGGATGAAGAAAAAACACAGTTGCAGCAAAGCAAGGAACAGTTGCTCGCAAAGCAACTCAAAGTTAAGGAAATGGTCAAAAGAGCACTTCACTCTGTGACAGTTGTTGAAGTAAAGACTGAAGAGTGAGTTCCACAGCAGGTGGCACAACATGAAGAGGTAATCCAGCAGCTCTAACAGCACATAGCAGACTTGGAGCTTCGCACTATGTCCGAGACCCCTCAATATGTAAGAGACCTAAGGGAAGCAACTGCCCGCAACGCAGTTGACAGACTAAAAGTTCTTGCCTTGGAATGCAAGCTGCTAAGTAATTGGAGTGCTCAGACCTATGAAAACCTCACTGAGAACCTAGAGTTACAGGCGCTGGAGTCGCAGCTCCAAGAAGCGAAGCAGCACGCAGACACATTCCAGGCGCAGCTGAAGGCCCTATTGGTCGTAGACAAAATGAAGAGGTCTCACGAGCAACATACCACCCAACAACAGATACATACGATCCAAAGAAAAGTGATGGAAATAACTCAACGACTCTAACCAGTACAAGATAAGGCATGCATGTTATTTACAGAGGTCGAGAGCCAAGGAGCAGAGCTAGAACAGGTCGTCATCATAGCAAAATAGTGCCTAGAAGGGCCATGAATGACGCAGTGATCCAGGAGTTCACCGAACAAGAGGCCACAACAAAGCAGCAAGTCGAAGCAGCTCGAGGAGTTCGAGGTAGAACTAGGCAGACCAGAGTGACTCGGAATGAGTCACAAGTGAGTGTTGGGGGCCTGTTAGCCCTTGACCAAGTTTTGGGAGTTTCTTGGTCATGTTGACCTATTTTGGGACTTCAACAGCTTGTCGAAGGATGAGCGCAAGATGAAGTGGAGATCACGAGATCTCATCCCACTTTTGGATCCTTTTTGGGTTTTTGGGAATATGTAATGGGAATCGGATGTCGACCCATGGGTTTACCCATGTTTAGGCCTATTTTGTATGTATAAATAGAAGGCTAGGCAATGTAGAAAGAGACCCAACGAGTCGAATAGTATATCTATGTGATGTAGGCTAAGTTCCAAGACTTGGATCTGTATGATCAGGGCTTTGTGCATTCTGTGTAAGACTTGCAGAGCTGAGTGCAAGTCCTTGTGCAAGACTATAAGAAGGCTTAGTGTTGTAACAAAAGGAAGAAGGATCTAGCGATCTGCGCAGATCTTCTGTACAGTGTGGAGTAAGGGTTTTGATGGCTTTGTGCTTGTAACCGATTGACTGAAGACAATAAAGAAGAAGAATTTGTGGGCGTAGCCTCGGGGTGGGGGTGAACCACGTAAACGTTGTGTTGTCTTACTCTATGCTTGTCTTAATGTGTTTATGTCTTCTTTTGCTAAGTGCTTTAAGATGATTAGATAGATCTACTTATGCTTAGTGCTAATGATGTATAAGAGTGTTAGATCTTATCTCTATGAATGTGTTGAGTGCTTGATCTGCTAGATCTGACCTAACTATTGATGCTAAGTGCTTAAATATATTAGATCAGTGTGAATGTTGCGAAGCCCTGTTTTATCAACGAAGTGATTAACGATTATATATTGAGGAACTGACGGTGCTAAGTGATTTATTAAGTAGTACAATCACATATCTATGTCCCAGCTAAGGTTGCAAACACCTGAGTCTTGCAACCACCCCTGCCTCTACCTCGGGTGAGACTTCATCTGCTTCGCAGGTGTTGCCGAAAGGGTCAGTAGTTAGGGCTTTGTTGGTCGTTGTTGTAGCGTTGAACCCTAGGTCTGTCCTTGTGCCAACAACACATTACCATGGAGAAATGATTGGTCACAACACTAGAAAAGTGTTGTTCTTGTCTTTTGTTCTTGTTCTTGTTTCGTCCAGGTTACCATGGAGGAATGACTGGTCACAACACTAGATGAGTGTTGTTCTTGTTCTTATTCTTGTTTTGGGTGGCTTGCCATGAAGGAATGATCAGTCACAACGCTTGAGGAGTGTTTTTCCTATTCTTTTTCTTGTTCCGAGTAGGTTACCATGGAGGAATGATTGGTCACAACATTAGAGGAGTGTTGTTCTTGTTTTTTTATTGTTCTTGTTCCGGGCAACTCACAGGTGATATCTCTAAGAGGGAGATATAGTGACGGTTGTAGGTGGAAAAAGTTTAGTTGATCTCTAGTTTGAGACATGGAGCAAACTACCCAAAGAAGGAGTTGTATACATCACAATATAAATCCATATACCAAAGGAAAAGAGGATGTAGTTAGAACCTTTTGAAAAAAAGGTACTTTTGTAGGATACAGAGTGTCTCACATGGAGATTAATAGTGAGGAGTAAGAGGCTCTGAAGGATAACCGTACAGATCCCTCTAGTCCAGTTGTTCATCCTTTAGACTATCAAGAGAATTCATTAGAGCCAGCAGAGCAAGTGGATCTACCTAGAGATATTGCAGTGACCAGGAAGAGGCTAGCTTGGCTTTGTGATACTTTGCAGGATGCAGTGGGGCATGCAACTCCACGTGATACTTTCAGGGAGATAAATGACCTTAGAGTCTCTTGAGTTACATAGAGACATGGTTGTGAGGAGGAACATGTGTCTCCACCAGTGATGAGGCAGATAGGCCTACCAAGTGCCAGCTCATAAGGAGCCAGGGTTCAGAGGGAGTCAACCCTCAGTATCTAATAAGGAGGAGCAACCTCCTAGGAAATTTCATAGGAGATCATACTTCAGAGGAAGTCAACTGGCGCAGAGGGAGCAGATGGCTCCAGAGATTGTACAAACTTAGAAGGAGCCAAGTTTCAGAGGGAGCATGCACACTCAGAGAGAGTTAGTTGGCTTAGAGGGAGATTCGATCATTAAGAGGGAGTCCCCCCTCAGGTTCAAGTGGGAAATAGACATCTCCCAGAACTAACGCACAAGTGTCATGAGTTGAGGAGGAAAAACAAAATCTTCAAAGGCAAGAGGCTTCTAGGAGATGTGAGAACTCCAAGGAGGATCCATTTGTTTAAGTAGGTTTTTCTACAGTCACAAAAGAGGCATCCATTCAAGATGAATGAGGTATGGGATTTGCCTCATTATCAGAGGGAGTAGCCAATGAGGTAGAATGGACAACATGGTTTGCTTCAGTGATAGAGGGAGTTGGCATCAAAGTTCAAGGTGGATCACCTTAGTCAGATGTACTATTTCTTAGGATTAAAGGTGCGACAGAGATCAGATGAGATCTTCCTCAGTCAGGGGATATTAATGAGGTTCGATATGATGGACATCAATTCCATGGCTACACCTATGGAAACAAATCAAAAGAAGTTGAGTGACTCTGCTTCATGTTCATATTTGGTGGATCTCACTGTGTACAAGCAGTTGATTGGATCTGTGATGTACATGGTTAACACCATGCCAAATATTTACTTTGTAGTAAGCACCTTGAGCCAATATTTGGTTGAAGCTAAGGCTGCTCCATTGGGTTGCAGCAAAGCATGTGCTAAGGTACAAGCATGGTACAATTGGGTATGGTTTGTCTTAGGTGGTGAAGTGAGGTTGTAGGGATATACATATTTCAATTGGGTAGGGAGTGAAATAAAAAAAATTGGGCACCTCGAGGTGCTACTTCAGCTTGGGATCAATTACGATTTATGGGATAAGTTGGAAGCAAACTTCTGTAGCATTTAGTACAACAGAGACAGAGTATATCACAACCAGTATCGCAAGTTGTGAAGCAGTGTGGCTTTGGAATCTTCTTGTAGGACTTCATCCGAGACATGGGGCAAAAGAAAGCGGTGAAGCTTCAACACATATACACAAATGAGCAGATAGTGGACATTCTCACCAAATCTCTATCAAGAGCAACTTTTGTTTGCTTCGGGGACACTATTGGCGTGATGCAGAATGTCTCCCTCACTGAGAGTGAGTGTTGATGTTTGAGCAGCATTAGGAAGACATTCTCCTAGGATTGGCCATGGTGATTTGACCAGTGGAGAATGGCCCAAGTGTAGTCTTTGAAGGACAGAAGACTCGAGGTGTTGATGGTTCTCTAGGAGGAAGCATCATGCAGACATTCATTCACAGGGGTGTACCAGTGGGTAATGTACTAGGAGTAGTCTTCAAAGTGTTAACACTCTGTAAATTATGTCCGGCTAAATAGACAAATGACAGAGGTAACTTTTTCAACCAGCTTTAGAGCTGAGGCACTAGCCTGCTCAAATCAGAGAGGGCTCTCTCATGTCACTTGATATATCTATGGAAATCGGTGGCTAGATTTGGTTTGCTTTGGGGGGTTTTATAAAGTTTGTTGGCCAAGAAGAGGAGGGACACACAGGGCTATAGAGTCAAAATTCTAAAATTGAATGAAAACAATGATCAACTAATAGAACTCTCCAGAGGATAAAGGCTAAATGAGGCAACAAATCTGAGTTGTAACTTAAAATAAATCAAAGTGGTAAGAGGAAAGAGGAAACAAATAATTGCATCAGAGCATTACGGGAATGAATTCTGAATTGGTTAAGAATAAATATACACAGTCTAAATTGCTAAGCCAAGAGCATCATGAGATGAATTCTAGGCTTTTGTCTCTCCAATTTAAACAGATGAAAGTGAAATGAAATAAAAGATCACAGGAATTATACACTACGAAAGAAGACAGAACTCATAACATAGTCAATTAGAATCTTTTCATAAACAGTTCAAAATGCTTCTGCATATGTATTCAATTCAGTCCCAAAAAATTACAATAGAGTCTAGAACCACCAGAATTGTGCCCTTGCAGTTCTGCCCTTCTCTAATACACTCAAAACCTCTAACACTTATACCATTCGAGTTCCTTCAGTGTGCAACCGATTAAAA
>JASDQU010011146.1:273821-285524 GCA_032191745.1 Picea mariana | reverse complement strand
TGTTGCACTTTCTGGCATAAAGTGCTTCAAACGGGATCATCTTCAGTGATGCTTGATACCCATTATTGTAGGCAAATTCTACCAAGTGTAGATAATATTCCCATTTAGATGGTTTGTCCATCACATACATCCTTAGCATGTCCTCTATCACTTGGTTCACCCTTTTTGTTTGCCCATCCGACTCAGGGTGATAAGCAGTAATGAAGTTCAGATTTGTTCCGAACCCTTTGAATAACCCCTTTCAGAACTTTGATGTAAACTTTGGGTCTCTGTCAGAAACAATTGTCTTGGGTACACCATGCAAGCGTGCTACTTCCCTCGTATAAATATCAACAACATTAGTTGCCTTGTGAGTAGTCTTCATAGGAATGAAATGGGCAGCTTTAGTAAGCTTGTCCACCACTACCATGATTGCATCATGTTGCTTGCTTGTTTTGGACAATCCTGTGATGAAATCCATTGTTACAACTTCCCATTTCCACTCAGGAATGGGTAATGGTTGCAGTAAACCAGTTGGGTGTCTATGCTTAGCCCTTACCCTTTGACATTGTTTTCTGATATCCTGGGTGTCTTGCATAAGGCACATTATGCATTTATTTTATAACCACACTCCTCAATTTATAAGAGTTGGGTACATAAACTATGTTTTTGTACAGGAGGATTCCATCAATTCCCAATTCATAATCCTCAACCTTTTGTTGCATTTTACCTTGCTGCAATTTTGTTACCAATTCCATGTATTGCAAATCTGATTTTGCAGCCTCCACAATTTTTCCTTTCAAATCCGATAGGTACAAGCTAATGGTTGTAGCATGTAACTCATGCACTCTTATGTTGAGTGCATTAGCCACTTTGTTCTCTTTTCCCTTGATATGCTTTATATCAAAGTCATATTCACAGAGGAATTCTAACCATCTGCTTTGCATGGCATTTAGAGTTGGTTGATCAAACAAATACTTCAGGCCATTATGGTATGTCCTCAACTCAAACCTTTTTCCCATGAGGCAGTGCCTCCAATTCTTCAAAGCATGCACTATGGTTGCCAACTCCAAATCATGAGTGGCATAGAGAATTTCATGTTCTTTCAATTTTATGGACTCGAAACATATGACAAATTTGTTCTGACTAAGAACTCCTCCCAGTCCTTCTTTGCACGCATCTGTGCAAACCACAAAATCTTCATTCGGATCAACAATTCATAGAATTGGAGCATTGGTTAATAGTTGCTTATATTGTTGGAAGCTTCTTTCACATTTTGTTGTCCATTGAAACTTCTTCCCCTTCCTTTGCAAGGAAGTGATGGGGTGAGATATTCTCGAAAACCCTGCAATGAACCTTCTGTAGTAACTAGTTAGACCCATGAAGGATCTTACTTCTGTCACATTCTTAGGTGTTTTCCACCCTTTAATGGCCTCAATATTTTCAGGGTCCACTGTTATCCCTTCTTCAAATATGATATGTCCCAAGTAGTGAATTTTGTTTTGATAAAATGAGCACTTGCTCAAATTGGCATACAACTAATGCTCTCTTGGCACTTGCAACACCATCCTCAAATGATGCTCATGCTCTTCCTCTAACTTGGAATATACAAGGATGTCATCCAAAAAGACAATGACAAACTCGTATAAATACTCTCGAAAAACACCATTCATTAAGCACATGAAAACAATGGGTGCATTTGACAACTCAAATGGCACCACTATGAACTCATAATGACCATACCTTGTCCCGAATGTGGTCTTGTTGATATCTTCCTCTTTAATCCTCACCTGGTGGTATCCTGACCTGAGATCTATCTTGGAAAATATCTTTGCATCCTTCAATTGATCGAAGAGATCATCAATCCTTGGTAGAGGATACTTGTTCGTTATAGTCACTTTATTCAATTGTCTGAAGTCAATGCACAATCTCAATGTCTCATATTTCTTTTTCACGAACAAGACTAGGGCACCCCATGGTGACACACTTGGGATTATATACCCCTTCTTCAGAAGTTCTTCAAGTTGCATTTGCAACTCCTTCAGCTCTGGTGTACTCGTTCGGTAAGGAGTCTTTGACACTGGAGCTACTCTAGGCATTAAATTTATAGAGAAATCAATATCTCTCATTGGGGGTAGTCCTGGTACCTCCTTGAACAACTTCAAAATCTTCCAGGACTACATGATCCTCCAAATTTTCCACCTTGTCCTTAGGTGCTTCTTCCATATGAGCTACAAATATTTGACAACCTTTCCTGTAACATTTCTTCAGCTGCGTTGTTGAAATTTCTCTGATAGTCACTACTCTAGGAATTCCTTGGACTGTTCTCTGATTCCCTTCCTCATCTAGGCAAGTGAATGCCTTGCTACGACATTCTAAGATGGCATGGTGTTGGTCTAACCAATCCATACCAATTAGGCAATCATAAGAACCTAAAGGCAAGATGTTCAAATCTACCCATGTGCTCTCTCCATTCATGTACATAAGACATTACTTAACCATCTCATTGACTTTTCTTTTGGCTCTAGTAGCCAGCCGCACCAACCAAGATTTTTCATGCTTGCTTCTTGGAAAATGCAAACTTTCCACAATCTCAGGATCTATATAACTATGACTAGCTCTTGAATCAATTAAAATAGTAATGGTTTGGTTGTTGATCATACCTTCCACTTCAATCATATGTGATCGATACTCTACTTGCTTGTTGTCCAGGGCTGCATAGATCTCTGGTACATTTCTACCCATGTCCCCCATTGTTTCATCTCGCTGAACATTTTGAATAGTTCTCACTTTGTCACTTCTGTGAGGACAATCTCTAAACATATGGTCTCCTTTACAACCCCAACATTGAATAGGTGGTTGTCTTGGCCTTTGAGCACTTGTCTTAATCATTTTGGGTTCTCTAGAAGTTGTCTGTCCCTGAGGATTATTTATGAAGAATGGTGGCTTAAGTCCCTTCTTCCTCTGATCCATGTTGAATTTCTTCTTGTCTTCCCAAGATTTTTGGAAAGTTGGCCTTGTTTTTTGTTGATCATATAGGCACTAGCTCGCCTTATGATCTCCCCCAATGTTTTGGGATCATCATGTTGTGTTTTTTCACTGATGGATGATGGCAAACCACTCAAGTACCTCTGACTATTTACTGTCTCATCTGTGATGAAAGAAACGTATTTCAACAATTCTAAAAACCTTCTTTCATATTCATCAATGAACATACTTCCCAGCTTGAGTTCAAATAACTTTTTCATTTTCTTGTCATAGTACCTCTTAGTCAAGTATTTCTTTTCGAAATACTTCTTGAATTCCCTCCAAGTAACTTTTTTCTCTGTAATGTGATGCACCTGCACAATTTGATCCCACCACATGGATGCCTTACCTTTGAGTTGATAGATGGAAATTCTTCCTTCTGCATGAGAAGAATAATTATGCAATTGAAAATACTTTCTCATGCCCTACAACCATGTCTTTGCATCTTCATCCTTCTTGTGTTGCCCATCAAACATAGGAGGTTTGATTTTGTTCATTTCCCCTCGTATCTCATCCTCCACAGACCTCTTATGCTTCCTAACATGGGATAGACTTGAGTTGTTGTGTGCTCTCTTATTGGAATGCCTCGGGAAGTGTTGGTGATGTTTGCTATCACTTTTTGTTCTTCAGTGACTTCCTGATTTGCTTGAGCCACTCTCCTTATCCAATTTATTTTCTATTCTTTCTAGGCTCTGCATCAACTTTATGTTGAATTCTCCCTGTCGCTCCCTGGCTTTCATGATCTTTTTGTTATCTGCCCGGTGAATTCAGACATCTTTCAACAACTTCTTAATGATTTTCATCATGTTCTCTTCTCCATGCCCATTAGAGTTTGATCCTTCAACTCCCAAATGGACATCCATTCCTCTAGCTTCATTCCCTAAACTGAAAGCATCATGTGCCTCCTCCATTTCTCTGCACTATGCGACAATTCGATTCGGTTATGACAATTGTTAATTCTACAAAATATGCAGTCAACCGAAATTTTTATCAGTTACTGGACTTAAATTTTTTTCCATAATAAACCAATATGATTCAATAAAAGCAATATCACATTCCATTTTCAATGGGTCTTGGTCGGTCAAGAACCCCTTGGGCTTCTATCTCTAAGCCCAACTCTGCTCTGCAACAAATTTTCGGGCGCTAGCCCCTTTTCTTCAGCCCTTGGTTCGCATGTGACCGCGGCTGTGATCCAGCGCTAATGATTTGGGTGCTTATCCAGAGCCTTGAACTTTGGGCTCTGGGGTTTCAGAGATTTCCGTTTTTCTGCACTTCCCAAACATCACATAACAACGAACTGAAAAACGTGCAAATAACAGTGGATTGAAGCCTCGGGGACTCCGACTTCAGCGGTTTCCAAAGCACTTTCCAACAAATCTCTCGGAGTGACGAATTAGTGAATTTGCGAAGTAGGGTGGATCAACGATCCACGACTTCCCAACATCCAATGGATGATACGCACTATAGAACTCCCGGCTTCGGAGCTTTGGGACTTCGGAGGATTTCACATCTACCCATCACAAAATTCCCAAATCGCTAATCTCTGAACACTTCCACGTCACCCTCGGTGACATCATTACGTCGTGTCACCTCAACGCTACGAAAATTTGGAAACTTCTTCCTTCCATTCCCTTATGAACCATTTCTTCCAGAGTGTCAAGTCTCCAGACTTCACAATCTAGCGCCACGCGTCCACGATGACCATCAAGGCACCACCATCCATGCTCGAGAGGAGGCCCACATGGTGAAATATTAGAAGCGGACACATGGCCCACTCAGACAGGTGACACATGTCACGTTCTATCGGTCATTTTAATCATCCAAAGGTTCTTAACTCACTAACATGTGGCACACATCACATGTGTCTGCGTCATTTCGAGTGACGTCAACAAGCCACGTCACTTTGGAACTTCGGGCCTCGATAGTTTTTTACACTTGCACACTCCAATTCTTTCAAACGCTGAACTTCGAAGTTGCGAACTGTCGTGAGATCTACGGCTCACAACCACTTGTGCGTAGATTGGACGGCTCTGATTTGTCTTCGGTCGATCCAACGGTCAATACTTTTCCCCTCGAATCTATGGTGTAGATCTTTTTTGGGACTTTGGAACTTCAGGCTTCGGCCCTTTTTGCTCTTATAACCCATAAACCTTTCCGAAGTCGTGAATTTCGAAGGACTTGTAGTTTAACCCTCCTAGACCTTTCTCCAAATCTGACGGTTGTGAAGGATCCTCCTTCTCCCGAACAGATCCTACGGCTCAACACCACGAATGTTGTGATTTCTTTCTCTGTGGCCATTTCTTAAACTTGTTACACCTCCTGTGTTTCTGAACACAGTCCAAGTGTTCTTTGAGCGCCCTTCTGACACTATGTACATCAAATTTCTCTGGACTTTCTACTCTGAATTTCTTGTTCGTGGCCCATCTAGGTTCAACGTCGAAACCATGGGCTCTGAACTTGAATTTGTCCATTCTGACAACAATTCATTTCTTGAACTTTTGATTCAACTTCCACTAACATGGCCCATCCAAGCTTAGTTTTGAAACCATGGATTTGATACCATTTTGTAGCGTCCCCAGCCACCAATAGGCTAGGCAACGTCACTTCCTGGACGTCTCTCTTAGCTCTGATACCAATTCATGACATCCTCGACCCTAAACCAACAAGGCAGGCCATGCCACCAAATAACCTTTATGCTCTGATACCATTTATATTTAGATACATAACTATCTAAGTACACATTAGACAACTATAACATTATGTTCATATCATCATTCATGCTGAAATAACATTAAAACACATAGACAACATATTCTAAACATACACAGAGTAATGCAGAAATAACAATAAGCCTACACATATATCATATATGATATATCTAGTCATTACTCATCAAGTTATGAAACATGTACAATTACACAACATACAATCAACAAAGATTCGGTACCTATCTTTCAAGAGATGACCACCAACTGTGTGCAGACCTTCCACGAACCTCCTAGCCTTAGACCACACTGCTCATCACGCTCAGCAGTGGGTGACCCCTGAGTTGGGACTAAACTCCATTGGGCAAGGGATTCCTAGGCTTGGCAAGGGCAACAGGAAAGTTGCATGGTTCAACAGGAAGGATTATCTCCCAAGAGCCAACTCACACTAACAACCTACAACCTCTCATTCCCCACATGTCTGTCCCACCCTAGGAAGTGTGCCCCTTCTCTGTTCAATAATCCTTTGGCTGCCCCACTTCCCTTCCAGGGCTTCAGCAACAGAGCGGATAGGAATTCTCTTAGCACTACAGTTGCAGTTGGGCTCCCTCTAAGAAATCACTTCCCCAACAACCTCTCTCACCTGGAGAGAGTTGCTTGCAGGCCTGACAACCTGCTTCTTCAGTCCACAGGCCTTACAACCCGCCTCTTCAAACCACAGGCCTGACAACCTGCTTCTTCAATCCAACTCCTAAGATAATTCCAAAAAAGGTGATGGCAACAAAAAAGCTCAATATAGAACAGATAATGGCAGCAAGCCATGCTCCGTCAAGGAACTGCATGGGATGTAATAGAAACCATTAAGGCACGATACAACTCAGGCAATGTATAGGTGCGTTGTGCTTCACAAGAAAGGCACGAGATAGTTCATAGCGCCTGCAAGGTCCAAGGGTGCGTGATGGATGCAGAGGGGGCAATGGAGGCAATGGCTCAATCCCTGAATCCATGGGTGAATCGGAGATTATGGTAGACTTCTAGAGAGTCGTGAAGGTCGCGAGGACGGCGAGGGAACCCAAGAACGGTGAGGGAATGTGAGACTTGCGAAAACCACACCAGAATGGGAAATGAACCCCCAACGAGCTAGTTTTCCCAGCTATAACTACATGCGCCCAGGTCGACACCTGTCTTCCTGCACCCGCATGAGTTCCACTTAGAACTCATTCCCTTTCCCAGGAACTCAGGACAACAGTGATCATGTCCACCTTAGAAATAATAATAAAATATTATTCCCTTAGAGGTAAGCCCTCTAGCTTAGCCCCTAGGCCTAGACACTTAGCCCCCTCCCTTACCCTACCTAGTGGAGCTTAGTCCCCCATAACTCTTTCTTCGTGGTCGGTCTACACACAATAGTGTAATTTTATTAATGATATGTGCATTTACATATACAAAAATCAGGCTCATGGCCTTAAGCATCTAGGCTCTTCGGCCTAATAAACATATAAGTCTTCAGCTTATAAACACTTGGCTCACCAGCCTATAAATATATTTACAATCCAACATAGGCTCGGCCCTGGGGTGTTACAATATTCCCCAAACAAATCCTACAGTTGGAGGTTGGACTCCTCTTCCATCCTAGTCTCAATGCTCTAGGATGGAGTGCTCAACCGAGCAGACAGTTCACTTCCTATATTTTGTCCTTCATCCCCTCTTCCTCCATGTCAATTCCGACGAATGCATTTATTATGGCAAATCCCCCTCTGTCCTTTTGAGTTCCATCCAGAGGGAGGCAGTTTCAAACTATGGGAAACCCCCAGCCCGGAATCCCTTTGGTTGGGGGCAACGTATATAACCCTCATCATGTCGCTTCCGCAGGTATGGTGCCCATACAACCTTTTATGAATCAGTTTGGATGAGGATATTATCCTACCAGACAGGGCCATGGCATATACCAAAACCCTGGATGGCCTGCAATCCGTCAACCCCAATCTTTCCCAGGAGCATGGGCTTAGATGCCACAACCCCGGCTCCCTTTTCTGGCCATGCTTAATGTGCCAAATTTGTCAAAATTAATGAATGACCCTGCGCGTCACAATCTGTTATGGCCCCCCATCCTCACCAAGCTTCCTTCAGACATTCCAAAATTCAAAGGAAGTATTGGTGAGGATCCAGGTGATAACATTACTACTTTTCATCTATGGTGCTCATCCATTTCCCTGAATGACAATTCTATTCGTTT
The DNA here is from genome assembly GCA_032191745.1 of Picea mariana. Lineage (NCBI taxonomy): Eukaryota > Viridiplantae > Streptophyta > Pinopsida > Pinales > Pinaceae > Picea > Picea mariana. Next base: position 277,577 of record JASDQU010011146.1, on the reverse strand, counting down.
GAGGCTATTTCAACGCACCCTCACGGAGGTCGTCGTGAAATGGTACATTGAGCTACCAGGGGGAACATATTGAACCTTTCATCAAATGGTACTAGTCTTTCTCAACCACTTCCAGTTGTTGGTTCGTTGCGATGCCAGTATAGAACTTTTGTCAGCCTTCCGCCAAGATAAAGCCATGCATATCTCAAACCACTTCCAAGAGTGGCGCAGATAGAAGAGGTTGATTAAAGCCTACATTCCTCCAGATTTTCTGTTGGAATGGTTCCTTGAGTCATTATTGCCTTATATTTCGAAGGATGTCTCTACATCTGGAGTAACATCTGAGGAAGAAGCTATTTTCAAAGCCCAGCAATTGGACCTCATATATGCTCACTCTGGGATGTTGTATGAAATTCTTCCTGATGCACCCCGGTCAAACTATGATCCCAGACAAAATCCCAGGCCTCATGTTGATGGCATCATAGAACATGCAAATGCTAAGTCTACAGACTTGGTGATGAACCAATTGAAAGATTTGTCTCTAAGCCAGCCTGTAGTAGGACAAGCTTCAGTTTCGTCCTCCACCCCCACCTAGTCGACGAATGTGCATTATGTACAATCCTCATCTAACCCAAATGGTAACCAACAACCAGGAGGGAATAAAAGGAAAGGACGACGTAATAATCGTAAGGGTGGGAAAAATAACAATAATGCCAAGGATGACACTAACACTGATAGATCGAATAATAATGTTGGCGAGGGCAAGAAAGAAAAATGAAAGGTGAAGTTTCCTTATAAAATTTGTAAAGATGATCACCTTACCGACCTATGCCCCAAAATCGAGGAAGCCTTGAGGATCTTATCGCAACCGCCCACTGTGATGACAAATGTGTTTCCACATAATCAACACATGGCCTTGGGGACCTCCAACACCTGAAATGCGTCGAGCGGGAGTCAAATCCCCTTGGCACATGAAGGTGGCCATCTATGTGTCAGTATGGTCAAGTCTCAGATTGATGTAGCCACACGATCTAATGATTAAGGTTCTTCACAGGCTATCATAGGTCCATAGTCTCCTCCACCTCCGAAAACACCCTTGCAGATAGAAAAGTCAGAACCTCTGCCTCATATTCCGAAAGGAGTACTAAAGCGCTCTGCCCATAATCCTAATGCCAGAGCCACCCAGAACTATTCAATTGTCGAATATCTGGGCCAAACCCCTTGCGCGATGTCAGCTTTGGAGGTGCTCCAGACGTGTCCTTCACAGAGGAACACCTTGTTATCTGCGTTAGGAGCTCTAGACCTGTGTAGCTCGAAAGTTATCAAGTTTGACGTCACGGATGTTAAGCCTCACTCATCTTACCACGTGGCCCTCAAATCCCTGTGGAGTATTGTTGACACTTGAATCTGTTAGGACCAAAACAACAACCTCACGAGGCTACAAATCCCCCTGCATTTTTATAGAGGTGGTACTCCTCTTTACCTTAAAGAAGAGTACCAACATCTTCAACATCTTATGAAAAACTTGCAGTGACAGGGAAATGGGGGAATGATCTTGGAGTTGTATAATTCGTTGGCTCGACATGTACTTCTCAATGCACCATGCAAGAATTTATTTGCAGTCGAATACCTCAGGAAAACATCCTGCACAAGCAATTTCGGATGTCCAAATTACGTCTTTTTGCACAGGAGGGGAAGATTAATATGAATATGCTATGGACCACTTAAAGTTCTGGTCTTCACAACCAAAAATATTCAAAGTATCACGACAAAACTGTTTTCTAGCTACTACTGCCATAGGTTGACGAGAGTATTCTTTCAACTGGATAATAACTTGAAATGAATCATTTCGGTGAGATAACAATAATATAACCTTTAGCAAATCATGCTTTAATGCAATTTAACGAAAAATATGCTTGAGCCCTTCACTATTAATAACAATCTTTACGGAGCATGCATGATCATTTATTAGCATTAAACCACACTAAATGCATATTGGGAAAAGCACACAGATGGTGGGGACATACAAGAGCAATTTGAATATGGAGCCTTTTGTGAACCTGCCAACATGGGAACCCACAAACCCGTGGTTCTGAACAATAAAAGATAAGCTAAGTGTTGCAAAGCGGTTGATCGGACTTGGATACACGAGAAATGAAATACTTAGGGGCTCGGCACCCGCGACAAGTCTGACGGTCATGATGTAGACCATAGGCCTTTGGGTGCAAAGTGGATATCGCGGAACTTGGAAGATAAAGGCTTAAACTCATGAACCCGCGAAGTTGCAAAAATGGTTGAGTATATTATAACAAGGCGGTCGGTCAGACTCATGACATAGGAACATGGATGGAGATGAAGATCCGTGAACCCGCCTAATTTTGAAATGCGACTAAGTATGGTAACTAGAAAGGGAAAAGAGAAGGGAAAAAATGAAAGGGGAATGAGGGTAGGTATAGAAGAGGGAAAATAAATGGAAAAGGGAAGTTGGGAAAATAGAAAAGGAAGGGAGATTTCAGAAGCAGGAATTGACCTCAACAACTGGCTCCAACTGCGGGATGATAACCCCCTGTGGGTCGTCAAGAATCCAAAATCTTTATGACCAGGCGCTTCCATCCACTGAGCTATGGCATGAAAGGTAAGAATATATAAACTGAATAAATGAAAAATAAAATTTATGTACAAGGAAATGAGAAAGTTTTAGGTGAAGCAACCTTTCAAATGTTGCCCATTGATAGGCATCATTAATCTTTTACCCTTCATGTCTTTGAGTATATAGGAATTAAAACCCGTGATCTTTTCGATGATGTATGGTCCAATCTATAGTGCTTTGAACTTTGTATGCATCGATGGTTTCTCCTTGGCTTTGTTCCAGAGTAATACCAATTCTCCCTTCTAAAAATTCTTTACATTTGCATTCTCGTCAAAATATCTTTTGATACTTTGTTGTCTCTGAGAAGTTCTATTTAGGGCTTTACTACGTTCTTCTTCCAATTTCAACAACTAGTTGATTCTCCTTTCTATAGGTGAACTGTCTTCTACATCTTCTATATCAACCACAAAATTCAAAGCAATGAGTTCAAGGCTAATTGACATTTTTGCTTCTTTCCCGTAAACCAATGTATACAGAGACATCCCAGTGTTGTCTTTCAGAGTCGTTTTGCTTGCCCACAATGCATCAGTCAACTTTAAATGCCAATTCCTTTGGTTCTTGTCAGTAGTTTTCTTCAATATCTGAATGAGTGTCTTATTTGTGGATTCTGCAAGACCATTCCCTTGTGGATAATAGTTCGATGACTGCCCCATAATTATTCCATATTCTCCTCAAAATTTTGTAAATTTTGAACCAATGAAAATCGAACCATTATCAATGATGAATTTGTCTGGGACACCGAATCTTGACAAAATATTATCTTTGAGAAACTTAATTAACTCTTAAGAATCAACCCTTTTTAATGCCATTGTTTATGGCCACTTCGTAAAATAATATGTAGCGGTGAGAATATACATATGTCCCTTGCTTGATTTTGGATTCACTGGCCTGTCGACATCAAGTCCCCATTGGGATAATGGTTGTTCTACAGTTATAGGTTGTAACGACATCACAGATCTCTTCATTTTCCCTAAAAATTGTTGGCAAGATACACACTTCCTTATTGTGGCATATGAGTCTCTAAAAATTGATGGCCAATAAAACCCAACTCTTATTATCTTATGGGCGGTAGTCGTAGGTGCAAAATGTCCACCACATATTCCTTCATGGAATTCCCTCGTTAATTA
>JASDQU010011146.1:186101-205657 GCA_032191745.1 Picea mariana | reverse complement strand
AATTGTGACTTTGGGGGTTGTGAACATCCTTCTACAAATCTATTCATAACTTTTGCTACAGGTGATGAAATCCAATTCCGTCGAAGACCCATTTGACATGTTGAAGATATATTTCTAATGAGATATGGTAGAGCCTCTGAAATGTTGTGTAGAGGTCACAGCACCTCTTTGAAGTTTTCTTAGTGTAGAGGGACACAAAGGATGCCAAGGGTTTGTAGAGCAGCATGGGTTGTTGTAGAGGTTGTGGAACCTTCGTGGTCAGCATTGACACCCTGCAAATTTGTTGAAAATGTTGCAGACCAATGGATAGTGGATCTATGTATATATGTAGTGAATCCATGTATGTATGTAGTGAATCCATGTATGGTTCTCCTTGTAATGGTGAATGAAGATCTGAGGGTTAAAAAATCCCTATAGTTTCTGTGGACCAACTGTGATGCTTACAGTTTATGGCCCAGAAAATGGATTCTGATGATACCAAAAGGAAGTTGGTGATTGTTGCAAATGTTTGAACCCGCAGCATGCTTCAAACCCTTGTCCCGATGGAGAGTGTACCTGCTCTGATACCACTAATCTGGATCTCGGGGGATGAGATTTGGATGGATTGAATGCCTAGAGATAAGGAGCTTAGACGTGTCAATACTACATGAAAAGAAGCATGGACAAAAAAAAACACATAAATGAAGTACTTGGGAGGTGAGGCTCAAAGAGGAGCATGACCTCTAAATCTAATTACTAGTAAATCACTCAGAGCTAATTAATCTCACAATGAACAATAGAAAATGTGAGAGAAGCCAAAATGAGTAACTTGATATTATGAGAAGGCTTGTTAGGCCTTTATATAGCATTACAAAATGGTCCATTGGACAAAGTCAAAAAGAGCTCATTAAATGAGTCTCTATTATTAGTATAATAGATCTAACTACCCAACTAACTAGGTAGTGGAAAATAAAACCTGATACAATAATGGAAAGAGTTCATTAAATGAGTCTCTATTATTATAATAATAAATCTAACTACCCAGCTAACTAAGTAGTGGAAAATAAAACCCAATACAATAATGGAGAGGTGGGAATCTATTTGACCCATATGGGCAACCTGTTAGCCCAATTAATTAATGAGGAAGTGGGAATCTCCTTGATCCACATGGACAATCAAGTTGCTTTATAGCTTTATGACTTTTGCATCCAAATTTAGACCATATACCCCCTAAAATTCATATCACTATATGTTTGTGTATCTTGGTTGTTGAGGATAACTTGCAATTATAAAGCTTTGGGTTGTGTGCTCAACGGTGGTCTTCATCAAACATCCGGACAAGGTAGGCTCATATTCTTTTCTTTTTAGCATTTCTTTTATATAGCATACTTTGGAATAGAGTTGATTTCTGCGTGTCATTCTGTCTGTTGTGGTTTACCCCTTGCCATAGAGAGATTTTCCTCATAACAGAATTGGCAACATACTGGGGATAGATCTTCTTTTTTGGGGTTTGGAGTTTTTTTCTCCTTGATTTTCTCTATGTTAACCTTGACAGCCTATTTTTACTTTGCACATGAGTTTCTTGGCTTAACCCTTTCCCTGGTAGTGATTTACTAGGTATACACAATTTTTCCCTTGACATACACGATCTGTCTTCCTTTAGGGAGCGTATATACGTGATTTTTTCTCAAATAGTCATGTACATCATCTCTTTAGTCTTGTTGGCTAAGTTTGGTGTTTGTTGGGTGAGTTTGGTTGGTTGTTGAGTCTTCTTAGGTCTCTGTCTTGACTATTAAGTGCTTACAGAGTGATAGGAAGCCTTCTTATTGTTGAATTTTCGGGCAGTTTTCTTTCTTATCATATTTTTCATTGGTTGTCCTTGCACATTGGTCTGATTGTTTGCTTCTTGGTATCCTACTTGGCTTGTCTCTTTTTGCTTACAGTAGGGTATGCCTATGAAGTTGTTATTCAGTGCTTGCATTTTCTTTTCTTTATATCGAAAATACAAAAATATTTGCTTATTTACATTATGGCATTTGCACTTTTGATCACATTGCATTGATTTTGACACATGTGGAGAGATTGCATTTCATTGAAATTTGATGCAGGAGCATCGCCAATGAAGCACGAGCGAAGGACAACTAGGCACACTAGCACACATTTTGAAGAAGTTTAAATTTTGAAGAATGTGTATCACGCAAATCTTTTCAAAAGAGATTGTGAATTAAAGAACATCTTAAATGTTGTAGAGCTGGATGGTTCATGAAGACATCGGAGAATGTATATTCTTTTAATGTAGCCGAGTGCAGTACAAATTCGATGTGTTATATATGATTTGTCTGTCACAAATATTTATTGTAATAAATATTAGTAGTTGATAGCTTTTAATTCAATAGGATAGCCTTAGAGTAGTTAGAGGAAAGAACTCGAAGATTCCTCTTACATAAAGCATTGTATTGTTGCCTAGAGAAGGTTGTTGAATCTATTATATAGGTTGCCATTGTAGAAAAGGTTGTTGATAATCTAGCTATCAAGAGTTATCACCATCATAGCTGAGAGCCAAGAGCTACCGAGAAGTAGTGTATGAACATATGTATATTTCCATTGAATGAATACAACAGAAGAACGTTGTCCCAAATGGATGGTGTTGATGCATCTATCTGAATGAATGAATGGTAGGCTTTCTGTTTCTTTTCAATTCTCTGTTTCTTCTTGTTCCTGAATTTATGCATGCATTTACATGGCTAGGTGTATGAATATGTGAGATTTTGAATAAGTTTCAATTGTTTCTCTTCTACGAGTGAATGCAAGTGTGCATAGTGTCCACAAGGAGTGTGTTGACAGAGTCAGTTTCGAATCATAAGCTTAGAAGAAGATAAGTTAAACCTTATGCATGCAAAGAGTGCATAGCATCTGTAAAGTGTGTGTGCCAGAGTCCAGTTAACTCAGAAATTTCTAGGGAGATAGCATGAGAAGTTTATCCGCAAGGATTGCGTGACTGAGTCTTTTGATTCAAAAGCTCGAGAGGAGTAATTGCAATCGCCCATAGAATGAATGGATTTCAGAGGAGAACCTGTTGCAAGGTATGCACAGGATGAAATTCAACTAAGTGTCGAAGGGATTACTCTAAGGAGACAAGAGTCCGAGAGAGAACAAGATCATGAGGGAGAACAGTGAGAAATCGTCTAAGGAAGGATTCCATTGATATTTCTTTGAATTCAATAAGAGAGATCTGTCGAGGAGGGGTTGGAATCATTCCAGACCGTCAGATCTGGGAGGGATTTCATAACGGACAGTTGTGAGGTATTTTGTAAATCACAGTTCGGGACACTTCGAAGCATTAAAAGGTGAGATCGTCGAAGTCTCAAACCCGCGAGGTGAATCTTAACCGTTGGCTACGAGGAGACATGTGGTAGAAGATTAGAGAACCTGGGAATCAAATATTCAGAGGAAGTAAGGGTGGATTAAGCAAAGTTCCGCGAAGTCACGAAGCCCAAAACATAGTTGGATCGTCAGATACAGGGAGACACGTGGCCGAGACCTGTGAGTTCGAGGAAAGTTGTTTCAGAAAGAAACAAAGGAGAAAACTATAGTATCGTCGGAGCTTGAATGGGCGAAGAGTTGGTCGAGGTCATAGCTCATGGTCATATAGCGGAGAAAGGGTCTAGTGCAAGACTAGTACTCATGAATCAGTGTCACCAAGCATCAGAAAGCGGAGTTGTAAGTGGTCCGAACTTACACACGACATCAAAGGGACCTGTGTGAATGAATAAATCACTCAGGCTCTGTTGAAGGCCCGAAGAACCAGTTCGGTTCAGGGAGTTTGAAGATCCAAGACCAGGAGGTCACAGAATCCCCAGGAGGGAAGGGGGTTGTGCATCAAGTGGTATCAGATATTGAATTTGTTTTAAGGAAAAGGAGATAGAGAAGTGGATTGATATCATCAAGTGGTATTAGATACATCATCACAATGCCACCTAGGAGACATGTGGAGCCCCCTATAGCAAATAGAGATATGGAAAGAGAGATGAGAGAACTGCGTGCAAGGTTGGAGACGTCAATGATGTAGAGAATGAAGAAGTTGAAGTTGAAGAAGCTATAGCAAAGGATGTTGTGGAAGAATGCTTTCTGAAAGCAATTGTTAATTTGGGAGCTAGAGCAAAGATAGATATCCCAATGTATGAGGGTAATTTGAACGTCAAATAATTGATTGATTGGATATGAGCAATGGACAAGTATTTCGACTATGAAGATGTTGATGAGGAGAAAAAGGTAAAACATGTTGTCACCGGGTTGAAACGACATGAAACACTGTGGTGGGATGAACTGCAGGCTCACAGGAGAAGCAAAGGAAAACAAAATATTAAGAGTTGGGATCGAATGGTAGCCAAGCTAAAGGAGAAATTCATACCCAATGACTATCAGATAAATATGTTCAGAAGGTTGTAGAACCTGAGACAGAAAGGGATGAATGTGAAGGAGTACACAGAGTTCTACAGACTGAACATCAGGGCTAGACAAAAAGAGAGAGAAGAGGAAAAAGTTGCCAGGTACATCAACGACATGAGATATGAAATCTAGGATGAAATCAGCATGATCACCATAAAGACAGTGGAGGACGCGTACAAGATTGTGCTGAAAGCAGAGGAGAAGTTGGCCAGGAAGCAGAGTCAACAAAACAGGGGTAGAATCTTAAACAGAGGCAAATGCGTTTCCCATGACAAGACACAGAAGCCCAAAGGTGAGATGGAGAAACCACATAGTCACTCTGAGAGAGGAGGAAGTTCCCGAGGAAGGCAAAGTGGTGGTAGAAACTTTTTCCCTAGAGGAAGAGGAAAAGGTAGAGGAGGTGAGATAAAGTGTTACGCTTGTGGAAAAGGAGGACACATGTCTTGGGAATGTCCTGAGAGGAAGAAAGAAGGAGGTGAAGCTCACATTTCGAAGGCGCAGAAGATGGTAGATCTCTGATGATGAATACAGTTCTCTTAAATCTAGAGCTAGAAGTTGAAAAGTCGATACAGAAGAACAGTTTGTTCAAGACAACTTGCAAGACTAAAGACAGGGTATGCAAGGTGATAATTGACAGTGGGAGCACTAATAACTTAGTATCCATAGAGATTGTGGAGAAGCTAGAGATGGAGGCAAATGTACATCCAACATCGTATAAAGTATCATGGTTTCAAAAAGGTCATCAGGTAACAGTCACTAAACAATGCCTGGTTGAATTTAAAATAGAAGGATATAGAGATGAAATTCTATGTGATGTGATTCCCATGGATGTATGTCATGTTTTTTTGGGGAGACCATGGAAGTATGACATGAATGTCATTCACGATGAGAGAATAAATACTTATACCTTGGAGAATAATGGTAGGACACACATGTTACTACCAATTGAAGAGAAGAAAGTGAAGGATGAAGCCAACACGAGCATACTTCTCATGAGTGGGAAGGAACTCCTGATTGAGGTTAAGAAAGAATAGGAGATGTAGTTCACTTTAGTGAGGAAGTCAAAAGTTTTCCTTACAAGTACTTCTACAGGGGATTTATCTGAGGAAATTCAGGAGTTGTTAGAGAATTTTGCTAACATAGTAGTGGATGAGTTTTCGAGCTCATTGCCACCTATCAGAAGTATCAGCCATCACATTGACTTGATACCAGGAGAAAGCCTTCCAAACAAAGAAACGTATAGACTAATGCCTCAAGAGAATGAGGTGAAAAGACAAGTTCATGATCTGTTAGACAAAGGTTTAGTCAGGGAAATATTGAGTCCATGTGTGGTACCAACTGTGTTGAGTCCAAAGAAGGATGGAGGATGGAGAATGTGTACAGACTCAAGGGCCATAAATAAGATCACCATTAGGTACAGATTTCCATTGCCAAAGATGGACGACTTGATGGATTGTTTAAGTGGAGAAAACTATTTTTCAAAGATAGATTTGAAAAGTGGATATCACCAGATAAGGATGAGGGAATGTGATGAGTGGAAAACAGCCTTTAAGTCAAATGATGTATTGTATGAATGGCTTGTTATGCCATTTGGCTTAACAAATGCCCCGAGTACTTTTATGAGGTTGATAAATGAAGTGCTGAAATATTTTATTGGAAAGTTTGTAATCGTATATCTGGATGATATATTGGTCTTCAGTAAAACTGAAGAAGAGCATCTAAGGCACTTAACATTAGTGATGAAGAGGTTACAGCGAGAGAAGTTGTTGATCAATTTAAAGAAGTCTTATTTCACGAAGACAGAGATCATTTATTTGGGTTTTGTGATCTTTTCAAATGAATTAAAGATGGATCCTAAGAAGGTGAAAGTGATCAAAGAATGGCCATCGCCAAGGAGTATATTTGAGGAAAGAAGCTTCCATGGATTAGCAAGTTTTTACCAAAAGTTCATCAGAAATTTTAGTGAGATTGGCGCACAAATGATGGATACAGTGAAGAAAAGACATAAGTCTTTCAAATGGACACAAGAGGCTGAGAAGAGCTTCAACATATTGAAGGAGAAGATAACAGAACAACCGATTCTAGTTTTGCCGGATTTCGGGAAGACATTTCATGTGAGATGTGATGTGAGTGGAGTTGCAATTGGAGTGGTCTTAAGCCAAGATAATAGGGCTATTGCGTACTTCAGTGAGAAGTTGAACGATGCTAAGAGAAAATACTCCACATATGATAAAGAATTCTATGCCATAATTCAAGCCTTGAAGAAGTGGAGGCACTATCTCATTCCGAAGGAGTTTGTTTTGTATAGAGATAATCAAGCCTTACAATTCATAACCAGACAATAGAAATTAAACCAAAGACATGCCAAGTGGATAGAGTTCATGCAAAATTTCACTTTTTTCATTAAACATATTTCTGGTAATGCTAACAAGGTTGTTGATGCATTGAGCAGGAGATGTCTAATTCTGCGGGAATTTCATGTGAAGACCTTGGGGTTTGACCACCTTAAGGAAATGTATCATAGTGATCCAGATTTCAAGGAAGCATATGAAGCAATTGAGAATCTTGTGCTCAGAGACAGAAGCCAGTGGGTCGAATATCTGATTTAGTATGGGTTGTTGTTCAAGGGATGCCAGTTGTGCATACCAAAGTGTTCGATGAGGGAGAATTTGCTAAAGGAAAAGCATAGTGGAGGTCTAGCCAGACATTTCAGCCATGAAAAAACGTTTGCACATTTGAACGGTTCATATTATTGGCAAGGTATGAGGGCAGAGGTGAAAAGGTTTGTTAACAAATGTAATATTTTCCAATATGCCAAGGGAAAGAAGCAAAATATTGGGTTGTATCAACCAGTTCCTATTCTAGAGAGACCTTGGGATGCAATAAGCATGGATTTTGTGTTGGAATTTCCAAGGACACAAAGAGGAAGTGATTCCATATTTGTGGTAGTGGACGGATTTTCAAAGATGGCACATTTTATCCCATGCCAGAAAACTAGTGATGCAACACACATTGCTAAATTGTTTTTCAAAGAAGTTGTAAGACTTCGTGGATTTCCCTGGAGTATTGTCTCAGACAGGGATACCAAATTTGTTGGTCATTTCTAGAGAACATTGTGGAAGAAACTGGGAACGAAACTATCCTTTAGTTTTGCATATCACCATCAAACAGATGGACATACTGAGGTGGTGAATTGAAGCTTAGGGGATTTGCTAAGGAGTTTGGTCACTAAACACCATAGCCAATGGGATCAAATTCTAGCACAAGTTGAGTTTGCATATAATGACTCAGTGAAAAGAAGTATCAGAAAGAGTCCATTTCAAATAGTGTATGGAATGAATCTGAGGGGAGTGTTATATTTAAGAGATCTGGATCAGAGTTAATTTAGGATCATTGGAGCCAAAGATTTCGCTGCAGAAATGCAGGAACTTTGTAATAAGATCAAGGAGAAATTGAAGAAGAACAACAGTGAATACAAATATAGAGCTGATCAACACGGGAGGAGACTTGAATTTGAAGTTGGAGATCAATTTTTCACACACATTAGGAAAGAAAGGTTCCCAAGGGGAACATATAATAAGCTAAATTTAAAAAAGATAGTACCGTGCAAAATTCTGAGAAATTTCGGTGAGAATGCATATGAAATAGAGCTGCCAGAAGATGTGGCTATATCACCCATATTCAACATTACAGACCTATATTCTTACAAGGAAGATGAAGCCAGAGGATCCGAAGATCAAAAAGAGATCCAGTGGAAAAATCAAATGCCTATACAAGAGAAGTTGCAGATGGAGCAAATCATAGATCGACGAATTGGTAAGAAGACTAGAAGGAAGACATATTTTGAATAATTGGTAAAGTGGAGAGGATGACCAGTAGAAGATGTAAGTTGGGTAAATGAAGCAGATATCCAGAAGCATGGAATATCAGTGCAGGATCTCATGGACAGGAGTCCATGAATTTTTAATCCAGAGGAGTATGATGCAGGAGCATCACCAATGAAGCATGAGCAGAGGACAGCTAGGCGCACTAGCGCACATTTTGAAGAGTTTAAATTTTGAAGAATGTGTATCACGCAAATCTTTTGAAAAGATAATTGTGAATTAAAGAACATCTCCAATGCTGTAGAGTTGGATGGTTCATGAAGACATCGAAGAATGTATTTTCTTTTAATGTAGCTGAGTGTAGTACAGATTTGATGTGTTTGATCTGACATGTCTGTCAAAAATATTTATTGTAATAAATATTAGTAGTTGATAGCTTTTAATTCAATAGGATAGCTTTAGAGTAGTTAGAGGAAAGAACTCAAAGAGTCCTCTTTCATAAAGAATTGTATTGTTTCCTAGAGAAGGTTGTTGAATCTATTATATAGGTTGCCATTATAGAAAAGGTTGTTGATACTCTAGCTATCGACAATTATCACCATCGTAGCTATGAGCCGAGAGCTACCGAGAAGCAGTGTATGAACATATGTATATTTCAGTTGAATGAATACAACAGAAGAATGTTGTCCCAAATGTATGGTGTTGATGCATACATCTGAATGAATGAATGGTAGACTTTATGTTTCTTTTCAATTCTCTGTTGCTTCTTGTTCTTGAATTTATGAATGCATTTACATGGCTAGATGTATGAATCTAGGAGATTTTGAATAAGTTTCAATTGTTTCTCTTCTACAAGCGAATGCAAGTGTGCATAGTGTCCGCAAGGAGTGCATTGACAGAGTTTGTTTTAACTCGTAATCTCATAAGAATATAATGTAAATCTTATGCGTGCAAAGAGTGCACAACGTTCGTAAAGTGTGCATGCCAGAGTCCAGTTAACTCAGAAAGTCTTGGGGAGATAGACTGAGAAATTTTATCCACAAGGAATGCATGACTGATTTAGAATCTCGAGAGGAGTAGTTGAAGTCTCCCATAGAGTGAATAGATTTCAGAGGAGAACCTGTCGCAAGGTGTGCACGGGTTGAAATTCGACTAAGTGTCGAAGGGAGTACTCTAAGGAGACAAGAGTCTGAGAGAGAACAAGATGAGGAGGGAGAACAGCGAGAAATTATCTAAGGAAGGAGTTTGTTGATATTTCTCCGACTTCAGTAAGAGATATTTTTCCAGGAGGGGTTGGAATCATTCCAGGCCATCAGATCTGGGAGGGGTTGCATGAAGGACAGTCATGAAGTATTTTGGAAATCGGAGTTCGGAAAACTTCGAAGCATTGAAAGGTGATATCATCGAAGTCACGAACCCGCGAGGTGAATATTAACCATTGGCTGTGAGGAGACACGTGACAGAAGATTAGAGAATCCGAGAATCAGATATTCGAAGGAACTAAGGTTGGAGTAAGCAAAGTTTCACAAAGTTGCGAAGCCCGAAACATAGCTGGACCATCATATATAGTAGAAAATTGTAGTATCGTCGAAGCTTGAAGTGGCAAAGGGTTGGCCGAGGTCACATCCCGTGGTCATATATCAAAGAAAGGGTCTAGTGCAAGACTAGTACTCACGAATCGATGTCGCCAAGCATTAGAAAGCAGAGTTGTAAGTGGTCTGAACTTACACGCGATATTAAGGGGAGTTGTTTGAGTGTATAAATCTCTCAGGTTCTGTTAAAGGGCCGAAGAACCAATTTGGTTCAGGGAGTTTCAAGATCCAATACCGGGAGGTCGCATAATCCCCAGGAGAGAAGGGGGTTATGCATCAAAATTGTAGAGATTACATTGGAAAAAATGGCATTTAGAAGCATATCATCTCTTTGAAATTCAAGACTAGTGCTTAACAATGTTTTTATATTTGCTTCTTTTTATATGTTCAGTTGTAATACCATCGATTTCACAACCACACCTCTTCAAGGTTTACAGGAGAAGGCTAATTTCTTGAATCGGTTCATAGTGAACTATGCCAATTTAACTAAGGGTTTTATGTGTCTTTTGAAGAAGGATACTCCGTTTATATGGGATGAGTGAGCCTAGGAATCCTTCGATGCTCTTAAGAAAGCTTTGGTATCAGCACCTCTCTTGAAGCCTCTAGACTACAATAGAGACTATTTTATTTATATCGATGCGTCTGAATGGACGGTTAGTATGGTTCTGGTTCAGAAGGATGATGAGCTCCATGAGTGCATTGTCTATTATCTCAGTCGTAACCTAGTCAATCTTGAACTTAAATACTCTCACGTAGAGAAACTAGCCTTGGTCGTCGTACATGCGGTTCAAAGAATACGACATTATATATTACTTTGAAAAACTACCGTAGTTGAGGATATCAATCCATTTCAATACATCCTCACCAAGTGTATCATAGGGGGGAAATACAATAAGTGGATTGTTATTTTGCAAGAGTTTAATCTCGATTTCGCTTCGGTGAAGTCTAAGAAATCGCCAGTTTTTTCCAAGTTGATATCGGACTTCCCTTGACTAGATGAGGACATTTTTCATGATAATTCATTCGTGGATGAACATATCTTTCTTATGTTGTCTTTGGACCCCTGGTATGGAGACATTCTAATTTATCTTCAAACCTTGAAGCTACCCCAACATTTTTCAAGAGACGATCGACGACGTATACATCACCAGGATAAAAACTACCTTATCATCAGCGACACTTTGTATCGTCGAGGAGTAGATAATATTCTATGTCATTGCTTGACTCATGAGGAAGTTGAGTATGTTCTGAATGATTGCCACAGTAAGTCTTGTGGTGGTCATTTATCCAGGATTGCGACATACCAAAAAATCTTGTGAGCCAGTTATTTTTGGTCGTTAAATTTTGAAGATTGTGTTGAAGTGGTCAAGAAGTGTTACTCTTTCCAGGTGTTTGTTGTAAAATGTGCTCACACCCAACCCCTCTTCACCTAGTTGTCATTGTCGGTCCCTTCACCAAGTGGGGGTAGATTTCATGGACTATAACCCAACTTTGGATGGGGGGCACCAACATATTATCGTGGCCGTGGATTACTTTACTAAATGGGAAGAGGCCATGCCTACCATTAAATATGATGGTAAGACTGCAACATTCTTCGTATTCAACAAGATTATAGCCCGGTTCGGAATCCCAAGAGAGATTGTCACTGATCACGACAGTCACTTTCAAAATGAAATGATGAAAGAGTTAGCATCAAAACTGGGGTTTAAACATGGTCATCCTTCCCCTTATCCCCAGGAAAATGGACAAGTAGAGGTGGTGAATAAATCTCTCAATACCATATTGCAAAAAACTATCATCCAGAGTAAATCTAACTGGAATTTGATGCTTTACCCTGCACTTTGGGAATACCAAACCTCGATAAAGACTTCCACGGGTTTCTCTCCTTTTCAGTTAGTACATGGTGTGGAGTCGATTCTTTTGATTGAATGTGAAATCCCTTCCCTCAATTTGGAAATTGAGCTCTTACCTAACACATCTGATCTTGAAGAATGCCTCGTACACCTAAAGCGTCTCGATGAGGAGCGTAGAGATGCCTCTACGGACATCGAAGAGAAAAAATGACGTGTTAAGGTTCAATATGATAAGTTTGTCTATCCTCAGCACTATGTTGAGGGTGACTTGGTTCTCCTTTATGACCAATACAAAGAACCGTTGGGGGCAGGCAAGTTCAACCCCATGTGGAACGGTCCTTATATATGTGATGTGTCTTAGATAAAGGAGACTATGAATTGGAAGATTATGAAGGGAATATGTTGGATGAGCCCAAAAATGGGCTCTACCTTAAAATGCATTACGCTTGAGCCCTCGAGCTTGGGAGTGACCTTTTGTATACTAGTGTATCTTAGTGTATATACATCTTTTCCTTCATCATCGGCTTGCTTATCAAGTTTTCCCTTATTTGGCAAATGTCAATGGAGTCTTAAGTTTAATCATGATTTGAGGATGGTGTCATTCTTCATACACGGAACATGGCTTCCACCGCTTGGGTCATTTACCCACCGGAGGGCCAACTAGTGTCTTCATGTGGCGTTTGTCTCAAGCCATCAACGAAAAATGTGGTTGAGTATAGTGTCGTTATAGAGCTACTATGCGACACCATTTCACATGGTGTTTGGTCTTTAGAGATTCACCTGGACTCCCAGTTAGTCGTATGTCAGTTGAATGACAGTTACTATGTGCAAGATCCTACTCTACTCTGATGATTCCTACAGGTATGACTTTTGGAACGATACTTTGATTTTCTTACTTATAATCGCATACCTAGAATTTCTAATCATGTATCTGATGCATATGTTAATTATATTTTATATTGGAATTTGTCACATAACTAAGAAAATAAAACATTTATACATTGTAACATATATAAGTAAATTCGAAGACCAATTTTTTTTATATTTCATCCTTTAGAGTTCAAAAAATATGGTGTCATAGTACAAAATGGGACTCACACCCTCAAAATACATATATGGTCGGTATATAATATGACCATGGAATCTACTCATGTGGTGCTAGATGCATATCATGATAGCATACTACAGTGTTTTTGAGATGCCGAAAGAGTTGCACCCACGCACGGGGTACACCCACCACATGTCGTTGCATTTCCTCTCGCATATCCTCCACTTGAACCATAGGAATCTTGTGCGTCAATCGAGACAGGTTCCCCTGCACATTTTGCAACACTCTCTCCGCATCTCCACCCACTTGCTCATCTCCTAGACCCCTCCAGAGATGTCGTGGGAATCCCTATGGTCATCGTTGACCTACATCTACGTAAAAAAACAATTGTTAATACTTGATACCATACAAAAATATTTGTGTTTTTTATTTTTATTGAAAAACGAAAAAAATGAAATATATAAAAATATTTCTTACCAATATCACCATCGGCAGAACCTAGTGGCAAAGGCATGTTTGGATCCCCTCTGTAGTCGATACTGTCATATGGGTACTCATCAATGGCTATGACCTGTCGGCGCCAACAAAAAAAGAACTCATCATTGTAGGGGGTTGACACCCTACCACCTCCTAGCTGCCTCATCACGTTGGTACACCATGACATGGCTGGATCGCGTTGTCCATGTTGATTAATCTCTACTCTAGGGCTCAAGCCCGGAACCCTCTCAAAGAAAAAACTACAAATAATGGATGCAAATCTGAAATTTCTCTTTTTCCCTTGTTTGCAATCCGTCAACTGACTCTTCATGTTAGCCAGCAGTGAGGTACACAAGTCATAAACAGTGGGTCTTAAACACTCCACCAAATAGAACATGAGTAGCCTTGATGCCTAGTGCAACGAGGCCGACCCTGAAATTTGTGTGAGTACAAGCACACCGATCTTTAAGCTCAGGTTGTCGATTTCCCTAATTGGGAATTGGATCCCTACTTTATTTGTGTCTGCAACACAGTGGGTGGCAATGTATTCCTCCATAGTCATACCACCCCCATCCCCTCGGGCCTTGAGATTCACTACCTCATCTCGGCGAGACAATCTTGTGATGAAGTATATATCATCCACTTCAATCCTCAATGGTTTCCCATCAAGATTGAAGGACTATGTCTTTGGATCCTAGTAATTTACTAGCAACTGGAGTAACCTCACTTGAGCCCTCATTCCCTTGAGAGCCCAAAATTTATAAAGGCCACATCTCTTTAAATATTATAGGGATGCATATACACGCGTACAAGTTTTGCTTTCCCAACGTATATTGGGTTGTATACGCAACCCGATGATCTGTCACCCGTGTACACCCTAGTTTCCATGTTACTCCCTCTAATACTAAACAATTGGGGCCTAAAATTGAAATTTAAACCATTGAAATTGAAGAAGAGAGGATGGGCACTTACTTGGTCCAGACGGTTGTTGATTTCGTTAATCGTATCTCCCGCAATCGACACTTGAAGATCGTGGGCAAAATGGCCTAAAATGCACTATGTGGGTGAAAAAACTCAAATGGTATGGTAAAATGGTCTATTTTTACTATTAGTAGAAATTGTTTACCCACTTCCTATAGTTTGTGCTATTTTTTTACCTTATGGACTAATAGTGTAGTGGAAAGACTTGGTTTTGGTGGTTTTGTCCAAGAATTTTTGCGGTTTCTAGCGTCATACTGCTCATTCATGTCTTCCGAAGGTATATTATTTCACCGACATATAGGATAGGTTTTCACTTTGTTTTTCACTCTTACATCATCTTATGACCGTGATCCATACAACCTAGGTACGAACCCATTTATTAGTGACACTGAACCTTCTCACTGCTACTAGTAGTGTCATTATTAAGTGGTAGAGGCTTACCAAACATGGGTGCCCTAGTTAGAACCTTTGTGCCATTTGTTGCCCATGCAAAATTTATTCAATAGGATAACCGAGAGTTCCTTATAGTCCCAATATGACTTTGCATTTGAAACCCATATTCTTACTCACAAGTATTATGACTGTTACCTATGGGACTCCCCCTGAGTCTTGGTTAAGCTCTTTTCCGACTCTTGAAAAAATGAAAAGATTGTCGAGTGAACTTGTCTCTTTCACACTCGTTAAATGGATTTGAAAGGACGTCTATTTGGTATAAGTTTAACCCTTTTCCAGACCAGGTAGACTACTTACGAAAAAGGAATATTCTAGTCACCATTGGCTAGAAGAGTTCTCTTGGGTATCATTTTATACTTTTTCGGGACTAGGGGACTAAATCTACAAAAAAGGACATTCTTTGATGTGAAGTCATAATTGAATTCCATCATCTTGCTTGCAGTATCGAGCCTGTTCTTGGTTCTCTCTTTCTCATTATAAGCCTCTTACCTCAACAATTTGCATCACCGGCCAAGCAGAGCCTTCTATATATCCTTTGCAGCTTGACACCTTGTACCCTAAGAGGAAACATTCCTCTGAGTGTACATTCCCTGCATGCACTTTCTTGCATTGAGCATAGGTATGTTCCACTTCTTGGAGCTAGTTGCTTACTCGCGACACTCATTTCCTCTCCTGTATCATAACATTTCTTTTCATATGAAAAAACAAAAAAGTATGGGAGGGAAAAGAATATTATCTTATATCGGCAGCAGTCGTGTAGCCTTTAAACAGAGCACAAACTTTTGAGTCCACTGTCATCCAAAGTTTAGGTTTAGCATTACCTTAAGAAGTTGAGCTCGTTACTTAGAGTCTACTCCTTCGATTGGTTATTCTTCCAGTCCCTATGGAGATTTTGTTGATGCCTCCTGCATCACAAAATTTTATCATCAAGTCTATGCTTCTTGAGTTATCCATATGTCTCATGCTCTTGTTCAAAGGAAATCTATGAGCATGTGTTGACCATTTATCAGAACTCTTGACTTTGCATGTCGGTTATACCCTCAGTGTATCTCAAAGTCACATGAAGTTGTAGTCCTACTATGCACCATGGTCCTAATTTCATTATGGGTAGGTAAACTCAAACCCGACAGTTGACATCTCCTCATTGGTCGTTGACTGGGGGGTTTCCCTTTTGTTCGACGAAAATAAATCTATTCACACATTGGGATTCGTGCAGTGTCTTGGATTCCATTAGCCTTATTGGTCGTTTCCTCGCCTTTGTCGATAATTTTTCTTATTGGTTTCTATTTATAGGGTCTCTTTCATGCACTACTTGCATCTGGTGCATGCGAGGGACACACAGGGTCCTTGGTTTGTGAACATCCTATTCGTTTGAGCTCCTCCTAATAATCAAGATATTGCATTGTACCTCATGTTGAATGATGAGAGATGCCCTAATGCTCTCCTTTCAGCAGGTCTCCTTCCATCGAATTAAAATCATCTATTCTGGAAATGAGGCCTAGAGTCCTATGACTACCTAGAGGCTTGTACTCATTAGTGGCAGGTTCTCCCACCATTGACAGTTGGGAATACATCAATGTCTCAAAATCGATGGATTCTTTAAGTGTTCAACCTCAACACCCTTATTCACACTTGTAGAATGTACTCGGTGCCTTGATACCTACTTTCATTATCAGTAGGTTGTCTCACGTTTGTTAACGATATACCTTAATGACCAGTAATCAAACAAAGTCTCATTGTGTTCGACCTCAACTCCTCTATTCACATGATGTAGACTTGCACCTTTGGCGGATAGTGTAGAAGACCTCCATCTTACAGTAGCAACATTCCTAATCTTTTGTTGTCTTTCATTGGACCAGTGCCTATATGACTTCAGTGATCATGTGAGATCAGATTGTACTCCATTGTATATAGATATCTTCAGATTGATTTTGAGATTGGATTCAACTATGCCTTGTTCGTGACTATGACATCCTATGGCATATGTCCACTTTGTATTTCCTATTCATGGCCATGAATAGTTATTTGATATATTTCCACATGGATCTACAATGTAATTCAGATTGGCAGCCATGTGTA
Source organism: Picea mariana (assembly GCA_032191745.1). Lineage (NCBI taxonomy): Eukaryota > Viridiplantae > Streptophyta > Pinopsida > Pinales > Pinaceae > Picea > Picea mariana. The sequence continues at coordinate 188,922 of JASDQU010011146.1, read as the reverse complement.
CAAAGTCATTATGGATTGTAATATTCTCATGAGTAACTAGTACTTCCCGTTGAGTCTCCATTACTCCACTTCTGGGACATATAATGTATTTCAGCCATCGCAAATACTCCTCTGACCTCACACATTAGGGGGCATCTCTTACAACAAATTTTTCCTCGCCCCATGCAACTTGCTTGGATGGCATTTCCATTTCCCTATGCAGACTTGAAGTCCCCTTTTGCAGCTTCCAGAGCAAAAAAAACACATTTTCCACATATACGCACCCTATCAGTTATACAACAAGCGTATATGTAGGTTGCTCCTCTTCAACCCACGTACATCGATTTTGGTGATCAAAATTAAAAAGTATATCGGGTTTCCCTTCCATGTCACGAGATCCATGATCCTTGACCTTCCATATACTGGAAACGCTATGACTCAGCCCTTCAGTTCCATTTGAAGGATATAAATTGATCCATATACAAGCCTTGGAAAAAAGAAGGAACAATTCAACTTTGAGAGCAAAGACATTCTAGAGAAATTTCACTTTATATTGAGTCTACATCCCTTTATCCTTGAAAGTCTGAACTCCTTGTTCAGCCCCCAAGCTCTTCCTTCTTTGTGATGCAGAACCTCATTGACTCCTTTATATGAACTTTCCTTTTGTGGAGGATTGAAGTGGTGGAGGCCCATCTAGAGGGACTTAGTTTCTCGGTTCCAATATGTGTCATTACAGAGGTTTATCACATATGTACTTCTGTTGATTATTTTAATAGAAATACTATTTTCTCGTCCAATTGATATCTTGCAAATATTTGAATTATTATTCCATGGGCGTATTTGTCATGTATGTTAATGGATTATGCTAATATATATGCTAACACTATACATTATCACTATATGCTTGCATATCTTGGTTGTTGAGGACAAGTTGCAGGTATAAAGCTTTGGGTTGCATGCTCAATGGTGGTCTTCATCGAACATCCAGACAAGGTAGGCTCATAACCTTGTCTTATTAGCATTTATTTTTTATAGCATACTTGGGATTAGAGTTGATTTCTATGTGTCATTCCATCTGTTGTGATTTACCCCTTGTCATAGAGATATTTTCCTCATAACAATCCTTCTCCTATGCTTCACAACACTAATTTCATATTTCCCTACTTAAAACAATCTTAATGTTAATTTTGTTGTAATGTTTGTTGTTGTTATTGTCTCCACAATAGTGAATTACTATTCCTAAAATTTGAAATCATGAGTGTTTTTTAAAGAATTGACCTATGGATTTGGTAGATCTAGCTAATACTATTAGCAATTAGTGTGATGATCGTACCATCCTCCTCAAAATATTGACAAGATTATGAGAATTATTATTGAAGATAGAATCCCTACACCGGAGCATAGCCTATAGCTTAGCTACAAATCAATCTTTCCATTACCTAATATTTTGTGTTATAAAGTAGGTCCCAAAACAACTTTATAGATCATAGTTACCAAATTCGGTCGAATTGGGTTGAAGAATTCAAAAATTCAGAAGTTCGGTTTGGTTCAGCCACTAATATGTTAAATTTAATTCAATAGATGTCTATGAATCGTTGACCATGATCTGTGAAGAAATTTGCTAAAATTCACAAAAATATGTTGTAATTTGTTTGTTGAAAACCCTAAAGACACATTTCAGTGATTTTCACCCTTCTTTTAGACAATGGGGGTTAGAGATTGGCTTCCTTTTTTTTTAGAACAACTACCAACTCCCATTTCTTTGCTTCCACTCTCATCTAGTGTTGGCGTGAAATTTCATTTCCAAGTTCCAATACAAAATGGCAAGCACTAGTGTGGGTTTCAGTTACCGGGGTCTACTTCCAATGGTCCATTACAAAAGGGTTAGTTTGATCTCTCTATTGGTCCCCCTTCATATTGCAAAGCATGAGTATTAGATTGTTACAAGGAAATTTTTATGGGATAAGGATGGGAGTTTTATTTCCAATTTCTTTTAGTGAGTTATCATCCCAGAAAATCAGTGGAAGGTGAGGTAATCTAACCCACATTGCGGCTATTGTAATCTCATGTTCAAGGTTAAAGTCAAGGGTCCACAGAGAGAGATGCATTCCCCTAGAACCCATTAAGTATGGTCCAACCTTGAAAGTCACATCTCTTTCTTCCTTGTTTAAAAAAAGAAAAGCATAGTAACTACAACCAGAAACGAATGGGATTACCTATCATTTTAGCTTGGAGGACCAATCCTCTGCGACCCATGCTTCCATGACTTTTGGACTGGGCCAGAGACCTATAAATTTTCCATCCAAAGCCCTCTCAAAGAGGATGACAACTTTCTTTCTTGGCTCTAATGGTGGTAGATCTAGATGAGGGATATCTTACAATCTTTTCACAAAATGTTGTGGTTGAGGTTGGCTTTGTTTCCACGGATTCAAGGACCGAACCAAGGCACTAAATTCCTTTGTGTCTCCATTGGTGGGGTGCTCAGCTTCCAAAGAGGACAGTATGCAATTTTCTCAGCAAACCAGCACCAAAGGCAATCCCAAGGGGTACCATAGCTCGTCAAATCGGCCTTGTCCAACTTGGGTGTGATTCATGTGCATCTGAACAGTTCAAGTCAATGGGATCCAGAGTGCGAACTCGGCCTACATCGGCTCGTTTACAATGATTGTGGCTCGATTGCAAGGGTAGCAACAGTTTAGACAGAGGTGATTAGGGTAAACCCTAGCCACTGCAAGAGCTCAATCACTTTGCCCATCATCATCATCATCATCATCATCATCATCATCATCATCATCATCATCATCATCATCATCATCATCATCATCATCATCATCATCATCAT